>CM076577.1:390432654-390595922 GCA_034641835.2 Pinus albicaulis
AACTTAAAAGTGGTAGATTCTATGTTTTCAGCATATCATTTCGAGTTTCTCTTGCAGTTCTTCTTTTCATTCCATTCAAATATCAACAGTTTATGGCATTATGAAGACTTTCATTATATCAGATTATTGAGGGTATTAAGTAACTGAATTCCAAGGGTGTTAAACAGAGGCCATTTGATATGTTAATTGTGACATACTTTTATAAAATGTCTTAAGCATTGATTCCTTACCACGACCAAGGGATTGTTTCTTGAGATACAATACCAAGCATGAAACTCATGCTTTAATAAGTCATTTCTAGTAACAACGGATGTGCTATAAGTCTCAAATTTTGCAGGGAAGCTTAGACACATGTATTCCAAAATACCCAGAAAGCGTTTTCGAAAATTCCACCCGGATGGAGTTTTATTAAAATAACTAATTATTTTTAATGGGAGCCTAAGTCTAAACTTAGGGAATTAAAATAATTAAAGTATATTAATAGAACTGGATGTGATACTTCTAGAAAAAGACACAGATCGAGTAAATCCGATCTAAGTCATTGATTATGTTTTAATCTGGGTCGTTGGTTATCCAACGAGAAGATTATGAGGACTTCGATGGGCATTTGGAAAACACACAGAGTTAGTCTAAAGATCGATTTTCTCAAGTGACCAATGCTCAGCAATCGGAGAAGATCATTGAGTTGATTCGATTACAGTGAGGACCAGTGATAGTTCCAGTCGTTGGTTATCCAACGAGAAGATTATGAGGACTTCGATGGGCATTTGGAAAACACACAGAGTTAGTCTAAAGATCGATTTTCTCAAGTGACCAATGCTCAGCAATCGGAGAAGATCATTGAGTTGATTCGATTACAGTGAGGAGCAGTGATAGTTCCAATTGGAAAGTATTTTCCTGAGCCAGGAATACATAGTAGAGAAGGCAGAAAAGGGGGCACAGAAGAGGCAGCGTAACAGCTATGCAGACGTAGCATAGGGCCACGCAAAGGCAGCGCCACAGCCTTGAGGAGATCAATGATTTTGTTGAGGATCAGTCAAATCCAGTGTCGGAGTGTCGGGGTGTGAGACCAGAAGGGCGAGAAGATCAGATCCACATAGCAAAAGATCTGACAAAAGGCATTGACGCAATTCCTAGCCAGGGTAATGCAGATTTGCGCTAAGATTGCGTAGAGACAGTGTGGGGTTGTCTAGTTCAGCATTGGGTCAGTGTCGGGACTCGAATCTCCAGTGTTAGTGTGAGGACATTTTCTCACTAATTCTCTATCAGTAAGTTTCTCTATATGGATGGCCAATAAGGCATCCTAGTTGTATTCAGAACTTCTGCTTAATAATATCAAACCCTCATCTGCTGCATCGGTTTTCCCGCATTGGGTATTTCAGGGGACTTAGTCCAAAAATAAAGGTGTCATGTGTGTTATTTTTTTCTTGCTCAGACCTTGTTTCTGTATTTTATTTCCACAATTTATTTAAGTGAAGGTTGCAGTGTGATGTATTCAGTGTTTGTCGTAGATAACTGCAAATAAATTGTTAAGTAAATTTAACAACTAGGCGAATATTTTCATGTTTCTGCAATAGGATTCCAGTGTAGGAATTTTCACAAAGGACACCAGATATATGCGAACAGCCAGGAAAAAACTCCATTCTAGGGGAAAACCTAGTCAGTAATTCTTCCTTCAATAGTTTTCCTGAGATAATCCAAGACTCTAGACCTTGACTCACACTTCCTCCACACCAAGTCAACCTTCTTCTTGATCCTACTTTCAACCAGGCAACAGCACTATGCAACACTTTCTTGGACCTAGAAACTTCGACCTTGCTTTAGAGGCTTTGATCTTGGCGGAAAGACTTCGATCTTGATTTAGAAACTTCGATTTTGACCCAATACACCTTGAGGCAGCAACTTCGACCAATACTTGTCTTGTCCCCGGCATCAAGCAGCACCTAGCAGCGGGATCAAAAGGGAAACTTTGATCTTCCGAATTAGAGCACGAGAGAGAAAGATAGTTGCAACAAAATTTCGATTTTCCTTTCTTCTATCAACTTGACCAAACTCGCACTTCTTTTTCCTTCTTCCTTCACTTCGCACTTTTCCGACTTCCAGATAGATATCTGACTTGCTTCAGATGTTCTCCACCAAATGAATTCGAACTGCTTCTCTTATAGCCTTTAGGTGAGGTCGAATAGCCCTTCTTGAGGCCGACTTGATCATCTTAAAGTCGACTTGGTGTGGAGGTGACATAAATCATATTTGACTCAATACTAAGCATTTTTACATGATTCAAAAGCCCAAGAAGGGTCCTTTTAAATGTACAATGACTCTATAAACTCAAAATAAATCCTAGAATTCCTCAATGGGGACTTTGACCTAAACCATAATGACCCAAGCATGAAACTCGTGCTTTAATAATTCATTGTAACAATAATCAAAATTCTTTTCTTTATTCTTTTGACAAGTACATGACATAGTGACTCAAATACATTAATGAAGACCAAACATAGTTACATTCTTCAACATTACTATCTTTTAAGAGATCAACTATTATTGACATTGCAAATGATCATAGTCTATATGTAGCTCTTTTAACTTTACTTGTTCTCCATCATTGCATTTGAGTATTGTAACTTCTTGAGGTTGCTTACTAAAATCAAACTTCTTATTCAACTCACTACTACAATTTGCAACCAGGTCTACATATGGTCTTTGTTGAAGAATGTAACTAGTGTCAGTCTTCATAATTATATTTGAAATGTGTTTATCAAAAGAAAGAAAAAGAAATTTTATTATTAAATAAATTGACTTATTAAATAATGGGCTTCATGCTTGGGTCAATTTTTTTAGGTCAAGGTCTCCATTGAAGAGCTCTAGGGTTTACGTCAAGTGATCTTGTCCATGTCATATTGTAAAGAACCCTTCTTAGGAATTATTTGTCGAAGAAGAAATTTATTTTAATGTAAATTAGGTCAATTAGGCCGCCTCCACCAAGTCGGCCTAAACTGGGCAACAAAATCACTATATAAAGGAAGCAACTCGACCTCATTTGTCACTCACTCACAACAAGTTTGATCTGCAACTTCTGGGGCTAGAAAAAGTGTGAATTACAAGGAAGAAGAGGTAGAAGGATAGCAAAGGAGAAGGTCTCTCACAAGCATAAGAATTTGAAATTCTCTCTCTTTTTCCCACACGTGTGAAGTTGTGAAGCTGTTGGAGGGGCCAAAATTCTGTAGTTGTTGGGAAGGCCGAAATTTTGAAGATATCGGCCTAAACTAGGCAGCAGAATCACTATATAAAGGAATCATCTCGACCTCATTTGTCACTCACAAGTTTGATTTGCAACTTCTATGGCCAGAAAAAAGTTTGAATTACAAGGAAGAAGAGGAAGAAGGATAGCGAAGGAGGAGGCCTCTCACAAGCAAAAGAATTTGAAATTCTCTCTATTTTTCCCACACGTGTGAAGCTGTGAAGTTGTTGGAGGGGCCAAAATTATGTAGTTGTTGGGAAGGCTGAAATTCTGAAGTTGTTGGTGAAGCTGGGACGAAATTTTTGGGTTGATGTTGGGTTGACGTTGCTGGACAAGTAGAGACTATTGAAGGTTACTGTATCTCATTGAAAGGTTGACTTAGTGGAGGAGGAAGGTCTAGGTCTTGGTTGTCTCACCGTCATATGAATCTACTGAAGGAAGAGTTGCTGACTGGGTTTTCCCCTATATAGGGGTTTTTCCCTAGATGTGCGCCTACATCTGGTGTCCTTGATCTTCGTGTTTTGGTTTTGGTAATTGCTTGATGAACTAAGATAAAAGAAGAACATAAGAAAGATAATAATAACTCAAAGAATTATCAACAGAGAGAAAAAATTCTCGCCTTTCTGATTTTCCAACATCATATCAGAGCTAAGTTGAAGAAGGAAGAAAAAGGTTGCTTGAAGATCTACTAAAAGGAGAATAAGGAGTCTTAATAATTTGAATAAGGGTCATCAAGAAAAGAGTTACATAAGGGGATAAGCCTATTATCTACAAGAACTATGTCTAACTCGATGAGGGGAGAAAACAAACTAGAAGGAGCCTCCAACTACAGGACATGGAAAAAGAGGATAGATCTCATCCTTGATAAGAATAAAGTTTTGGATCTAGTTCGAGGAAATGTGACGAAACCTACAGATGAATCGAGCGAAGCAAAGAAAGAAATGTTCAGAGAAACTGAAATATTGGCCATTAACCTAATAGTGGATGGAATAAAAGTCAACCTCATTCCATATATATCCAACATAGTTTCCTCTCAAGAAAAGTATGAGGCTCTATCCAAATTATTCACAATTAAGAACATTGGTCAAATTGCAAGCCTCAAGAATGAATTAAGAACTATGAAGATGACAAAAGATGATACTGCGACATCCTTTTTTATAAGGATATCTAGAATCAGAGATGAAATTCAGGAAATAGATGAAATTGTACCAGAAAAAGAGCCTGTGATCACTGCCCTTCTAGGACTACGGTAGTTTTAAAAACCGGCCGGTTTGAACCGGTAACCGGCCAAACCGGCCGGTCAGATGGCCCAGCGGTCGAAACCGGCCAAGCAACCGGGTTGAAGAGGGCATTTCGCCTGTTTTTGCAAAAAACCGGACCTAACTGGCCGGTTAGGTGCTAACCTCCTACGCGGACCCACACACGGCCGCAGTTAAGCTTTAGGGCTGATTTGTTTATAAGGGGGGGGTTCATTTAGCTACTCTTTCCCTATGCGGACCCACGCACGGCCAGAAATGGGTTTTAGGGCTGATGTGGAGGTAAGGGAAGCATTGACATTTCATGGTAATGTTAAATTCTTAAAGTAAAAGTGACATTTCCTTTATTTTTCATTTTCATCCTTTTACTTAAATTTTTAACATTACCATGAAATGACTCGGGATGTTTAAGAGTGGTTTCGACCTCATTAGATTTCATATGGAGAAACTAGAATTTTAGGTTTCACTCAAAATTCAGCAGACTTAATGGTTTTCAGGGTTTCATGGTTTGGGAATTTGCAATGTTTCCATTTGATTCTATCATGTGTAAGGGAATGATATTAGCATTTGATCAAGAGCATGAAGTCCTTTAAGAACCTTGATGTACCCTTCAATCAAAGGAAAACAACTGGTTAGGCATGCTAATCTTTTTCTACCGCATTTTAAGGTTGAGGAGATGAACTCTTCACTCAAACCAAAATCATTGGTTAGGCATGTTAAAATTTTTCAATTTCTATCATGTTATAATGTTGAGCAATCCAAGTCTGAAGACTTTGAGCTAGATGATGTTTATGTATCTCTTGTTTATGATCCCATTTCTAGTAGCGATGAATCAAAGATGAGTTTCATGAGAGATCATGTTGCTCAGTGATTTGTAGTTTTGATATCTATTTTTGCTACTACTACTACTACTAAAGTTGTAGAGGAGTTTTAGGAGTCCTCAAACTTTGAGCCATATTATTTATGTAGCTCATGTTGATGATCCCTTGTCTAGTAGTGGTGATAATTTTGATCATGATGAGGAGTGATTATGTTGTTGATCACTAATATGTAGTCTTGTATTAGGCCAATGGCCTCATAGCTTGTAGCATTGTTTTTGGACTTTATGGGCCATTTGGAGCCTCATTTCATATGTATTTTTCGATGATATGTATTGCACTCGGTGCCATTTTGATATATTCACCTTTGCATGGTATATAAATGAGCAAACTTTGCATATTTTGTATCTATTGGCTTGGAATCATGGTTGCAAATCTTAAAAATAGTTTTTTTTATTAAAAAATTAATTATTTAATGTATTTTTTTTAAACCGGTTCATTGAGATCTGACCGCTCCCGGTTAGACCGGTTCCGGTTAGAAACCCGATTCATTAGGTCCACCGGTTCCGGTTTTAAAACTATGGGACTACCAACATTGTGGAGTGCCTTTGCATCAGGATCAACAGTTGGAAGGATGCTCCAACATTCGAACAAATATGGAATGCATGTAGTCAAGAAGAAGCCATAATATTATTAGTAAGCAACATGAAGGAGGATGGAGAAGAGAACATCTCAAATGCCTATTTGACTCATCAAAAGAAGGGAACCTTCAAGAAGTACAAAGGACCAAAGAAGAAGGTTGGCCTATCCAAGATCAAATGTTATAATTTCCATAAGATGGGTCATTATAAAAGCCATTGTCCTGAGAATCCAAGGAATAAAAGGAGAGATAGGGATCAAGCAAATAATGTTGATGAAACACCACCTAAGAATAGCAAGACTGAAGAAACTGAAGTCAAGGACTTGCACTACTAAGTCCTCTCTCGCTTATCCCTCTTAGTCTTTTGTTTAAGTTTTGAATTGCTTTCTTTTATGTTTTGATTTCTAGAACTTGTAGGTCTAAACATGCCTTGTTAGAACAATTTTGAATTGTTTTGATAAAGTTATATGTATCCCTCAATATTGGATTAAGAGGGAGCCCTCACCATTTTACAAAAGATAAGTATCTTACTCGTCTTATATTTTCATGTTTGGTTTCCTCTCTTATCAAGATGTGTTTATATTATATGCTAATAACCTTTTTCTTTATATTTTTCCTGGTTAGGAAATCCTGCTAAATGCTCAAAGAATATGGAGGAAACTTCAAAAGATAGACTTGAAGCTTGGAAGAAGTTTTTCCCTTCAGGAATTGATGTTCTACAAGGTTTGTAAGGAACTACTCAAAGGTATGACTTAGACCATAAGCCTTGTTATAAAATTCTCTTCATATGAAAAAGATATGTTTATTTTCTTTTAGAGTTACTTTACATTACTAACATCGTTATGTCTAGGTGTTTTCAATCACAAAGAATCTTGTTAGAGTAATTAATCATTAGATTAAATCTACCTACATTATATTATCATTCTTGTGGAACCCTAAAAAGGTTCACTATAAAACCCTAACCTAAGGGTATGTCAATATTAATTATGAAACCCTAGTCTACTTAGGGTTATTGATGAAATTCATTTTTATGTTTAGGGTTTTGGTATTGTTATGGGAACCCTAGTCATTTAGGTTTTGTTGTTAAGATATGTATTGAAGCCCTAGATCTTTAGGGTTTGGTAATTTAGGGTTTACAAGCAAGACACTTATATTAGCTAAAATGATGTCCTAGGAATGAAACTCTAGGTATATATTCGTTTGTATGATCGAAAACCTAGTCTAAATGAAATGTATTGATATTTATGTCTTGACTTTACCTGGTAGATATTGTTGTGATATGCTTGTGCATGATTATGAAATCCTAGATATATATGCTAACCTAATTGTTGATGCTCATAGTTTGTAAATTCTAGGATTTGTAACAAAGCTCTAGTAGAAGTTTGATATATGACAATATTATTTTTGATATGATGATTAAATCTAGGATTTGCATCAAACCTTGGTAGAATTGTTATTTTATTGAATTGTTAATGTCTAAGGATTTGTGTCTCTAAGATGGAATTTAAAGTTTGTAATGGATCCTAGTAGAATTTGTTATACATCTCTGAAAATAATATTGAGCCCTAGATAGAAATTGATTTCCTGATTAAGTTTATCTATATTGTAGTCGAGGGTTTGTAACAAAACATAGCAAGAAGTTGAAGCTTAGAAGTATGTCTCTTATTGATTATGAACCTAATTAGGTTTAGGTATTTGACGTCTAAAATGCTTCCATTATTGTATTAACATAATTCTAATATAGTTAACTTCATGCTTCTATATATGTATTTGGTTGAAGTTTTGCAGGTACACAATCTTCAAGATAATGAAGATGTATGTATAAGCATGATGAAGAAAACTATAAGGATGATGATGATCAAGATGACCTTGATACCGTAAGAAGGAATGGAGCCATGAAAGACTCTTCGATGTTACAAATGATCTCCTTAAGTTGAGAGGGATCCTGGATAGAAGAAAGGGTATATCTCCCCAATTGAGAGGGAGGGCGTATTATGATGATCGTGATGGATACCTTGAAGAAGAAATTGGACAATGAATGAAAGTACTACAATGTATTGAGGATGTCTTGGTATTGCTGAAGAAAATGAAAGAAGAAAAGCTTTCGACTAGCTACATATGAATAACTTGATATAAACAGCATTTAAATGAATGAGGACCCTCAAGGTTTGTGTTTACTTGTATATTTGAAAGTTTATTATTGATTGGAGTTGTGTTTAAATAGGTAAAACTCTCTCCATAAAGAATGACGAACACTTGGGAAGCATGGATATATTTAGCTTATTAGGGAGATTTGAAGCATATAATGGTGGATGCTTGGGAGGACATCTGGTCGGCCTATGTGTGTAGAGGGAGGGTGGCGTTGGTCTTTGAGCTCTGACCTTGGATACGCACATAGATCCTTGGGTTGATGGTTAGCTAGTAAGCCTGATAGTACCTAGATTAGCTGAAAGATATAGTCCATTTTAGTACCACCCGGATAGATTACCCTGGTCAGGAATCCAATCTGCAGCACTGAGTGTGCTAAAACCAGTGTTGAAAATATCTGTATCAGCGAAATATCGGCGAGGGTCTTGAAAACATCTTATCGGCAATATCGGCAAACATTAAAATGCATAATATATTCATTTTTTTCAAATTTTTAAACATATAAAGCAATAACAATATGAAATAAACACATTGGCACATAAATATGAAGAAAGCACTGATATATATGATGTAGTGGATGTAAAATAAAAATGATACATCAAAGGTGATACCAAATCTTGTTGATCCCCGATAATTGTCCAATCAAGGATTCAAATGTGGAGAACCAATACAAAATAACATCACATATATAAAAGTATCTCATCATCATGAGTTAAATGTGGCAAAATAAATAAAACTAGCAGCTAGCTATCTGAGATCAGTGCCCTCTCCCCTTTTACAGCAAAACATGATGGGTTGTTAGTCAAGTTTGCCCCTAGCAGTAGAAGGCCCTGACCCTGCACCTAATGTGAAATAATGACAATTGGGTATGGAGTTGTGCTCTCCTATATCTACAGTGGACGATGTTGACATTGATGCTCCCACAATCTCGTCCTCCTCCTCCTCCTCTTCCTCTTGCTCCTCCTCCTCGTGTTGCTCCTCCTTCGAGTCCTCCTCCTCTTGTTGCCCCTATTCTAATGGTTCCTATGGCTCTAGCCATGCAGGTGACTCCTCCAAGATGGGCACCTCAAACTCCACCCTCCACTGAGACATTACATCAATATTGTCTAAGGAAATGGCATTTGAATTCATTGGTGTTTCTATTTGCTTCACTCGAAGTCGGAGATTGCAATGCACATGCACTAAATCATTGAGGCGTGAAAACTCCAATCTGTAAGAGTGTCAAAAAAACTAATGAGTCTTGACTCTTAACACTTGAAGGTCATAACTTAAAATTACAAGAAATGTAATTGCTCAACTGAAGGTTGAAGCTCAAAGTTATACTTGTTGCGCTTTTTTGAGTGTATTTTCTCAAATACACTCCAATTGCACTCACACCTTGAAGAGCTACATGTTTGACTCAGGATTATCATGGCCAATTTTTGCAAATTTGGTGCCCTTGCACCATAGCTTCACCACCAAATATCTAAAACAAAATAAAGAAATAAAAAACTTAAAAACTTAAAACATAATTAAACTTTCAAATAAAAGTTAAATAATTGAATTTTAAAAATCTAGAATTATAAATAAGTAAATTCTAATGAGTCATGACTTGTCACCCACGTGGCATGAAGAGGGTCCTTTCCCTAATAGCATCATCAAAGCCAAATAGGGCAACACAATCCTGATAAAACTGTATCTCGCGATTGATTTTGCTAAGAAGCTCAGGATTAGGTACCATCCTCTGAATATAGGAATGGAGCCCTTCCATCACCTCGCCATCAAAATCAAAGGTACATTTGTATGAAAATGCAAGGTTGAGGAAGAGAGTGTTGTTGCATGAATGGGTCAATGAAACATTGTTAATTTTAGTTAACAATGGTAAGTTCTATGCTTAGCACAATTTACTCCAATGTTCCTTAGCAGCCAAATAACAATTTCCAATTATTTCCAGTAGCAATCACATTAACCATTAATCAGAATGGCAATAAATGCAGATAGAAAATAAATCAAAATGCAAAAGACAAGCCAAGACAAGAGGACACAATATTTGGCAGATGCTAGGTAAAAACCCCAAAGTGGGGAAAACCCTTTGATCAATTCTTCTTATTATTATTCAATAGTTCATTAGAGACAGACAGTACATAGTTCAGTTTCACTTGCCCAAACACAATCAAATCATCCCTGTAAAAACAGCAGTCAACCTTTAGCCCTATCCAGAAAGTCAGTGTTGGTCAAATCAGTGACAAATCTTCCCCTTAGCAGCTCGGTCAAAGTTAGTCAACTCAACCTCCAAGAAAGGTCAAAGTCAACCCAAAACAGTCTCTAAAACATTGGTCAAACTCAGTGAAACTTCACTCAAGCTTGCAGTCAAATAGGGATGCGGTCAACGAAAGTCAAACTCAGTCAAATGCCTCGATTTCTGTGCCAGCAAGTACTGCCTGCAAAAATTGAAATTCTTCCCAGAAAAAATGCAATGAAAATCGATCAAATAAGCCTTGGTCAACACCGATCTACAATCTGGAAATTCAGCCTGCAAATGGCTCTAAAGTTTTTGGCCTCCTTTTCCACACATGTGAGAGAGAGAGAGAGAGAAAACCCAAGTTGTACGAACCAATCTGAAGTGGAGAGAGAGAAGAATGTGTGAGTGAATGATATCCAAATGAGGAGAGAGGTCACTCCTATTTATACACTTTGTTGTGGGTTAAGGGACCATCCATTGGGTTCCATGAGCCTACATTTGACTGAGGCCGACCTTGACAATTTTCATGTGTGAAAATAAATTCAAAATCATACTTCTGCTTGTCTGAATGAGATGATATCTAGATCAATCTTGGACCTCTTGAAAAGAGGAATCCAATTAAAATATCAACTGCATCATATGATCTGTCCCAAGGTGGAATTTGGCCATTGCTGCCAAATTTAACACTCCCTCTCAACTCAGGAGAATTCCACATGCCAATCCATCTGTTGTCACTGATCATCATGCCATCCTATCATCATGAACCATGTCTGTCATCTTTGCTCTACTATGTTGAACCATGAAGTAATAATGAAGAAGCATTGATCGAGAGCAACTCACAAGACCTTGCCACTCTCCATTGACACAAGTCAGTCCAGAGGTAGAACCTCAATTGATCCCAAATCATGTTGTTGAACACCATGCATCCTAGCATAGGGAGTACGGCAGTACACAATGCATCCATCGGTAGTGCTATGATCCCTATCCTCATTTCCCAACTCATTGGACAGATGAGAGGTACTTCCCATGAGTCTCAGACACATGGGTAGGATGTATGCTAGGGCATCGGCAGGACAGGGTGAACCACTCATCCTGCTCATATGCCATAGGAGAAGGTGAAGCACTCATCCTATGCATATGGCAATCATAGGGAAAGGTGAACCACTCACCCTATACACATGTCAATCCATCATGGGGTATCACACGGGAAGGTGAACCACTCACCCTGTAAATAGCACACCACTAGGGGAAGGTGAACCACTCACCCTATGGTCGCTCATAGCTCCAAGAAGTACACAAGCCCCCAAGAGCTCCCAGAACTCAATGCCCAACTCATGCAAGACCCTCATAGGAGGGTCTTTCCATGACTTCAAGTCCCTCTTAGGGAAGGCTAAGAATTTGACCTTCCCCAAGGGCTTCGTGAGAATATTTGCGACCTGCTCATCAACCTTGATGTGATGGAGTCTTATTGCTCCCCGTTGTACCATATCTCAGATAAAGTAGTACCTGATATCAATATGCTTGGAGCGGTCGTGGAATAAGGAATTCTCTGAAAGAAGAACCCCATTTTGATTTTTGCAGTAGATCACGGTGGTATCCATCACATGCTCAAATAGCTCACTAAAGAGCTTCCTCAACCAAGTAGCTTCACAATAGGCCATACTAGCAGCAATGTATTCGGCCTCGACGGTTCTTAAAGCAACCGATTTATGTCTCCTGCTCATTCAGGATATTGAAGCAGAATTCAATGAGAAACAACATCCAATGTACTCTTACGACCCACCACACTGCCAGCCCAGTCAGCATCAGTATATCCAAGTAGCCTCAAATTCCCAGCAGTGTATCTCAAACTAATGTCACATGGTTCGGGTTCGATTTCGAGTTCGACAATGATTAGGTTCGATTTGAGTTCGAACTTTTTGTTGAGGTTTGGATGAAGTTCGCCATTAGGTTCGTGTATATATTCGTCGAACTTTAACCTTGAGGTTTGAATTTTGGCGAACCTTAAAATTATATATATATATATATATATATATATATATATATAGTATAAAATAGTAAGAATCAACATCAGTAAACATAAAAAATGCTATCACGAACAAGGAAACAGCAAGGATAAATTACAAGCTTGAGTTATGACATGAAGTTATGATTTTTTATCTAAGGACTTGGTCAATGGCTATGAGGTTCGCCAAACCTCAAAAAAAATTTAAGGTTTGCCAAAATTCAAACCTCAAGGTTAAAGTTAGACGAACCTTCTGACATAGTCTCAACCCATAGTTGATTGTCCCCTGGAGATATCTCAAGCGATTCTTGGCAACAATCCAATGTATGTGACAAGGCCCGACCATAAAATGACTCAATGTATTCACAGGGAAGCATATGTCCGGACGGGGTTTTACCAAGAACATCAGGGCCCCCACAAGTTGTCGATATTCAGAAGGATTTGCCCAATTGGGCCCAGCAGCACTTACACAGTTTCTTGAAGTTGAGTTCCATCGAAGTAGGCACAGACTTGCAATCCACCATCCCACAACTCTCTAGTAGCTTCACAACGTATTTTCCTTGAGAAATAAAAATCTCAACTGGAATTTGCCAGACCTCCAGGCCTAGGAAGTAGTGCATCAAACCTAGGTCCTTCATCTCAAATTCGAAAGCCAACACCCTCTTGCATTGATAAATGAGAGGGTCTGCACATGTCAAAAAGAGATCATCCAGATAAAGTACCAGAATGAGGGGCCTGTCCTTTTCAAACTTGAAGTATAGGTTTGAGTCAACTTCGCTTCTTGTAAAACTCAACTTCATAAGATAGCTATCAATCCTCTCATACCAAGCCCTAGGGGCTTGCTTCAACCCGTAGAAGGCTTTCTTCAACCTGCATACATGTGTCTTGCAACCATGAACTTCGAACCCCTCGAGTTGCTCTACATAGACTTCCTCCTTAAGCGAGCCAAGCAAGAAGGCAATATTGACATCCATTTGGTGTAGGCTCCATCCTTGAGAGGCAGCAAGATTGATGATAGATCAGATAGTGGTGTATCGGGTAATTGATGCAAATATCTCATCACAGTCCACTCCTTTCTTTGAGAGAAGCCTCAAGCAATGAACCTGGCCTTGAACTTTTCAGCACTCCCATCAACTCCGTGTTTGATTTTGTAAATCCATTTTGAAGTGACCACAGACTTGTCCTTGGGTCTAGGAACGACATCCCAGACATCATTCTTCATGATCAATTCATATTCCTCATTCATAGCATCCTTCCACACTTGGTGCTTCACGGCTTCTTCAAACGTGCAAGGCTCAGATTGAATAATGGTACTCGTGTCAACTAAGTACCCTTGGTACTTGTTCGTCTTCTTACTTTCACTAAATGTCCCTCTTGGAGCAATATGTCTTTCAGCATCTTCGAGAGTATATTTGAGCCATGAAGGTCTTTTCCTTGAGGTAGAGAGCAAACCAGGAGGTGGACAATGGGATCCATTGGGCCTTCAATATTGGGCATCGATTCATCCGTCGAAGGTTCATCCTACTTTCCTGCATCTTCATCATTGTCCTTCCTTGGAATAGGAAGATCTCTAACCTTTCCAAGGGCAGCATCTTCATCGAAGGTGACCTCATGACTTATTTCCACTTCCCTTTGACCAAGCACATAGATTTTATATGCCTTTGAAGTTTCACTGTAGCCTACAAATGTTCCTTTCTTCCCAGATGCATCAAGCTTGTTTCTTTTCTCTTTTGGCACATGAAAATATACGGGACAACCAAAAATTCTAAAATGAGAAACATCAAGTTTCTTACCAGTGAAAACTTCTTCAGGTATCTTGAAGTCCAATGCTTGATGTGGGCATCTATTTTGAACATACACGACACAGTTGGCAGCTTCTCCCCATAAGAACTTCGGTAGGCCTTGGTCATGAAGCATGGCACGAGTGGCTTCAATGATGGTCCGATTCCTCCTTTCGGCAACTCCATTTTGCTGAAGAGTATATGCAATAGTGGTCTCCCTCTTAATGCCAACTTCTCTACAATAGTCATTGAATTCATTTGACTCATATTCGGTTCCATTATCGATCCTCAATATTTTGATCTTCTTCCCTGTTTGATTTTCGACCAAGGCTTTGAAAGATCAAAACCATTTGAACACTTCGTCCTTCTTCTTCAAGAAATAGATCCATGTTTTGCGAGAGAAGTCATCCACAAAAATAGCATAGTACAAATATTCACACAAAGATGTTACAGGCAACATACCAGATAAATCAGAATGGATCAATTGAAGAATGTCAATAGTTTTATTCTCACTTGAGGGGAATGGTCCCCTTATATGTTTTCCAGCAACACAACCTTGACAAACACCTTCATGATCTACCTTGAATTCGGGCATACCTATGACCATCTTCCTTGCATCAGTTAGGGCTTTGTAATGAAGGTGAGCAAACCTCCAGTGCCATAATTCGGATTGAAGAGAAGTGTCACAAAGCATAGCTCCCAAAGGACTTCCTCCAGCCTGATAAAGACCTTCAACCCTAAATCCAAGTGTAAATGCATCTTTCGGGTTCCTTTTCCAAATACGTACCTTCCCATCAAAGAATGCTACCTTGAAGCCTTTGTCTTCCATCGCAGAAATAGATACCAGGTTCTTTTTCAAATCAGGTACATACAATACATCTTGTAGATGAAGGATTTTACGTTGATTCAAATGAAAAGTAATAGTCCCTATCCTTTTCACGGGGTAGATGGCATTGTCTCCAAGTATGATTTCCAAATTAGTCTTCTTTTCAATCAAATTTGAGAGGGCCTCCTTGTACCCAGTGAAGTGCGTTGAGGCACCACTATCAATCAACCAATTATCAAAAGTGTCTGGAGGAGAGGCAGTAGTAAGGGCAGAAATAAGATAAAATTATTTTTGCTTATCTACAACATTAGTTTCCTCAATCTCGGAGTTTCATGACCTTTTGGGAGGTCGACCATTTCCATATCGTGCAGCGGGAGCATTCCTCTTTCCATTGTTGTTGAACCTGTTATTCCTTTAATTGCCCATTGCCCTTGAAATTGTTGTGGTTGTTGCTATCATCATCCCGTGGTGTATCCTTCTTATGAGGACACTCTTTAGCATAGTGGTCGAACCTGTTACAATTGAAGCATGTTCCCTTTCTTCCTTGACCTTGTCTCTTTGAACCAGCATTGTTCTTCCTCTTAGCATGAGTGGAGAATGCAGTGGGCTCATTTCCATTTGAAGGCTTGTCTCTCCCCATCATCCTTGTCTCTTCTTGAGTGCATCTAGTCAACTATTAATCGAAACATGGAATCCTGTCATTGTTGAGGATAGTGATGATAAACACATCCCAAGCTCGGGGAAGACCACCAAGAGCAATAAGAGTGAGCTCCCTATCAGCAAGAACTTCTCCAATAGATAAAAGATCATTTTTTATTTCGGTAATCCTCAGGAAGTAGGATTGGATAGACTCCCCTCTATCCATCTTGATGTCCTTCATCTGGTTCTTGAGAAAGAGGATTTGGTTTGCATTGTTGGCCTTGAACATCCCAACCAACTTGTCATATATATCCTTAGATGTGCTCAAATCAGAAATGTAAGCAAACAAATGTTTTTGAATGGAGTCCCTGGTGATCTTTTTAGCTTTGACCTCACCTTTCTTGCACTTTCTTTTAGTAGCAGTCGATGCATTTGAAGGAGCCTCCACAACTTTTCCCTGCACGTAGTCCATGACATCATTTTCTTCCAAAGTCAAGTCTAAATACATCTTCCATGCATGGTAATCAGACTTATCATTGAGCTTATCCTCATATTTGAAGTAAGATGAGGAAGTCATTGAATCTACCACCGTTACGAGAGATGGTCACTAGTTTTCTGGAGTTTAGTGTGGAGCAGGATGATTTGTGCAAAGGATATGCGCTTGGTAAGCATGCTAAAGCAGCATTTACTAACAGTGAGATTAGATCCAAGGGAGGGTTGGATTTGGTGCATTCCAATGTTTTTGGTCCTATGTCAATGGAGTCTATCTTTGGGTTTAGTTATTTTGTGACCTTCATAGATGGCCATTCCAATTTACAAGAGGAAATGGATCTACTTTTTGAAAGACAAGGATGATGCCTTCGATCGGTTCCAAGAGATTAAAGCTCTTGTGGAGAACTAGTCTAGGAAGAAGATCAAAGTCCTAAGATCAGACAATGGGGTCAAGTATACCTCCCATGATTTCAAGGGTTTCTGAAGGGAGGTAGGAATCAAGAAAGAACTAACAATGCCCTCCAATCTGCAATAGAATGGAGTGGCAAAGAGAAAGAACAGGGCTATAGTCAGAGCAGCAAAGGCAATGATCCATGATCAGGACTTGCCTATGTTCTTATGGGAAGAGGCTTGTAACACAACAGTGTACCTACTAAACAAGAGTCCTCACAGGGCAGTGGAGGACAAGACTCCTGAGGAGGCATTTACAGGAGTAAGACTGGAGGTGAGCCATCTCCACATCTTCCATAGCCTAGTGTATGTCCATATTCCATCAAATAAGAGGACTAAGTTGGAGCCCTCATCTGAGAAAGGGAATTTTGTTGGATATAGTGAGATCTCAAAGGCCTACAAGGTCTACATTTTGGGGCAAAGAAAGATAGTAGTTAGCTAGGATGCCTAATTTCAGGAGGGTAGGGTCATTAGAAGATTGCATGGGATAGGTCCAGCAGTGGCAGAGGATCGAGAGAGAGACATTCTGAAGGTTGAGCAGGGACCAACAGCACCAGCAGCAAGGTCATAGACTTATGATCAAGAGGAAGGGCAAGATGTTCCTTCAAACTTTACCAGGAGGAAGCCAAGTTGGGTTGAGCAAACCTTGAGGGATGTGAATGAGCATGTGGAGGCTCCTTACAAGACCTTTAAGGGGAGTAGAACACAGGCCATATTTTCCAGTTATATGGCCATGATGAGTAGCATTAGTGAGTCTGAGCCTGCTACCCTTGAGAAAGAAACGGACCAACAGATTTGGAGTGATATTATGGTGGAAGAGTATAGTTCCATCATGAGGAACAATGTGTGGAAGATAGCACGGAAGTCTAAGGGGAAGTCAATGATCACTTGTCGATGGATATACAAGATCATACATGCAACAGATGGTAGTGTCGAGCAATACAAAGTGAAGTTCATGGCGAGAGGGTTCTCCCAAAAATAGGGAGTGGATTACAAGGAGACATTTGCACACATCACCAAATATGCATTTATTAGGACAATTATATCTATTGCCTTAGAAATGGAGTGGAGGATTCATCAAATGGATGTGAAGATTTTCTTCCTTAATGTGGTAATCAAGGAAGAGGTGAATATTAAGCAACCTCGGGGATTTGACGTAGAAGGAAGATAGTCCCAAGTATGCAGATTGAAGCAGGCCTTATACGGACTTAAGAAAGCACCTCACATAAGGGACTCTAGGATTGATGGGTACCTACATGCATTAGGCTTTACCAAGAGTGAGGCATACTCAAACTTGTACCATGTGCTTGTTGATAGTGAGCCACTTATCTTGGTACTGCATGTTGATGGTCTCTTTCGGACAGGATCAGAGAGGCTCATAAGGATGTGCAATGAGGATCTTCCTTCGGAATTCGAGATGAGGGATATTGGATTGATGCACTACTTTTTGGGACTAGAGGTGTGGCAGTAGCCAAGAGAGATTTTCCCAGGGCAACGGAAGTATGCAATCAGATTATGAAGAGATTTAGGATGGAGGATTGCAAAACGAATGTCTACACCAATGATTACCAACTTGAGAAAGATTAATGTTTCCAAAGGTGAGTTGGTGGATCCCACATTGTACGATCAATTGATCGGGTCATTGATGTATCTGATTAATACTAGACTAGATATATGCTTTGCAGTGAGTACACTAAGTGAGTTTATGGTGGAGCCGAGGAGGGTTCATTGGGTGGCAGCAAAGCATGTGTTGAGGTATCTTTGTGGCATAGTGGACTTTGGACTAAGATATGTCCAGGTTGGCGAAGTATAGTTAGAGGGCTATACAACTTTAGATTGGTTCGAGAGTGCAATGGACAGGAATAGTAAATCGAGATGATGTTTTAGCTTGTGGTCAGTAGTGATCCCATGGTTTAGCAGAAATCAACACTTAGCTCAGCATAGGCCGAGTGCATGGCAGCAAGTCTGGCAAGTTGTGAGGCCATATGGCTTCTCAAGATGCTCTCAAGGTTGTTTGGTCTTGAGATGGGGCCTAGAGTGATTCACTGCGATAATCAAAGTTGCATCAAGCTTTTGAAGAATCCAGTGTTTCATGACAAGTCCAAGAACATAGAGATCAAATACCACTTCATCAAAGACAGGGTTCATAAAGGTGTTGTTAGATTGCAACACATTTCCATAGGGTTGCAGGTAGCAAATATTCTCACCAAGCCTTTAGTGAACGGAAATTTGTTTTCTTTAGAGACAATTCAAAGTGGGTGGGGAATCCCTTCTTTGCTAGGAGGGAATCTTGATTTTGTAGCTTCAGAAGGTCTTTTACATAGGCTTGTGTCTAGCATGTAGGAGAAGCATGTAGGAGAAATCCTCTTTAAGTGGTTGTTCGGGAGGAACAACTAATATGATCTCCTTCCCAAGTTTTTAACTTAGGAAAAGTACATTGGTTAATTATTTAATTAATGTTGACTTTGGGCTAACGTTTATCTAAAGATAAATATTAAATTATTAAAGTGACTTAGATCTAATCTCTATCATTGATCTAAGAAGGTCAGGATTTAATCTTAGTCATCTATCACTTAGGAGATTGGGGATTTGACCCATTGAGAAATTATAAAGAGAACCAATGGGAGAGGATGAAGACGCATTACATTGCTATTGTTGAGAGAATAATTTTCTCAAGGAGTGAGAGACTCCAGGACTAAAGAGAGGGAAAAGGATCGCAGGAAGGATATTTCGGGTGCAAATTTCAAGGAGGCCAACTCTAGGAGAGAAAGGTTGAATTTTCTAAAGAGGAGGGTTGAGTTTTGAAGGAGGGCCGAAATTTACAGGGTCGATTTTCTCAAATGCACAAGGGCCATAGAGGTGAGCAGAAGGGGCCAAATTCGTTGGTGAGAGAGGCCAAATTCTCTAGGGAAAAAATGTCCTAGGAGTTCTAGTGGGCCAAATTCATTGAGGCTAAATTTCTAGAGGGGTCGATTTTCAAGTTCTAGCAACTGTAATGTTTTTGTGTACTCTGTGGGTCTAGGCCTAATTTTCATAAGCAATATAAAGTAAAGGAAAATTGTTTTGGGTAGAATTTTTTTTTGTTATGTGATTGATTTCCCTATTTTATTTTTGCTTCAAATTTAATTTCTAAAATTTAAGATACCAGTGAATTTATTCTCCAACAATTTTTAGATTTTATTGAGTAAATAATTTATGGGTTTATAATAATTGTGGAGGTATAAATAAATCAAATCTGGTATTGGAGATTTAACATTATCTGAGCCTTGTGCATAGACAAAATAGTATATACCCTTAGGGATTCCCTGCTTGTGCTGGAATAGATCTGACCTAAAGTCAATTGAGATCTACCAGGAGACAATGGGTAGTTCCCTTTAGTGCTCCCTAAGGTCTTTAAGATTTTCATCTCTTAAGTAAGAGTTTGGGTGGTAACACTTCTATTGTTCAATGGTTGCACGTTATTGTGGCTAATTTGTGATAGTTGAATTAATGCACATTTGGAAGGGCTTCTTCTTTAATTTCTGCATATTAAAGAGTTCACTCGGTTGCTTAAGGCATGTTTGTAACAGCATAACTACACCTCTCTCCACACTCTTCAAAGTCTCTTACTTGTTAACATTGACTCAATCACACATTGGATTGGCACTAATCTTGGTAACCCACCATCCATTCATTTCTAAAGTTCATTTTACATTCTTTTAGGGAAATTATTGATGTTTTGGGTAGCATGTTAATCAATGTTGTCATTGATGTCAATATGACTTTGACCGAGATGTCAATATTCTTGAGATGCCTGGTTCCAGATGATGATGCCATGACTCTTGGTTGACTAGGAGACCATTAATGATGATGTCAAATTCTATGAAGAATTCTTGTCCTAAATGCATATTGATCATAAAGCCCTAGAAATCATGATGATGTGCTTACTCTTGATGAAGAAGCCTAGAACCCGAATGATGTCCTTACCCTTGATGTGGAGGACTATACTTAATGAAGTCATACACGTGATGATCTCATACTCTTGAATGACCACACTTGATAATGGTCTTGATGACATGGTTGAAAGACTACTTTGAAGTTTTCCTAATAACAAATTAATAAAGGCTGCACTATGACTTATCGCTGCACGAGTATATGATAACAATGAAGAAACCAAGGAATGAAGAAGCCACGCTGTCCCAAACATTCCTCATGCTGTCCCAAACTTTTTATGCATAAAATTTAAGGACAGTCATAAAGAAAAATATATTTCACCATCTTAGAGGCAGAATTTCTTTGTGAGACCTTCACCATCCTTTAGAGCATAATTTTAGCTTTCTAACGAGCTCTTACTTGGCCGAAAACTTGAATCGGTTTGGGAGATATGATTTTTTCAAGTTCAGGAAATAATTCTGTCCTTGAGCCGACCTGTGCTAGCCTACTCATGTCGGCCTCTCACCAAGTGACGTGTCTCTTCACCTTAAACACAAAATGTGTATAAATATGAGGATAGAAACTTCATTTTGCCATCATTTTTCGGTGAAGATTTCAGAGAGAAGCCACAGAAGAAGACAGAACAGCAAGGAAGTCGAAAAGAATATATTTGGGTTGTTTTTTTTCTATCATTCAAGCTAATTATATTTCTGTTTGGGCAAGGTGATTGTTGTGACTTAGATCTGTGGACAGTATTGCTGTGGGAGCACTCTGTGGCAAACAAAACTCAGTTTTTTGGACCTGTTGGGTGCCCAGAATTCGGACCTTACCACAGACCAATTACAGAGGCTTGGACCGCTAGCATTTTTGGAGCTCATATTGTTGTTCATCTACGGCTCGGACCTGCTGTAGCATTAAGGCTGGTAGGCAGTGATCCTTGTAAGGAGCTCAAATCTGTGTTGCAGGATTGTTTGGGTGAAAGTATGAAGAAAAATTGAAGAACACTTATCTCAGAACAAACCTTGTGAAGTCCTTATTGAAGACATTATAAACCTTTTGTATATACCTTTGAAATATTGATTGAAGGCCCCATTGAATCATCTCAAAGCACAGTTGAAGATCCCTTGGAGTTTGATGAGAAAATCTATTAAAGAAGTTTTCTTGAAGAAGCCTTAAAGCAGCATTGTGTAAACATCTTGAAGCAGTCTTTACCCTTGCAAAGGGAGTGAATAAATTCTGGATAAAGGACAAACTTGGAGCATTCTGAAGTATTGAACAGTGAACTTGGAAGCGTGTACAAGTGAAGAAGATTTTGACAGTGAATCTGAAGCATAAGAATTGCCTTCCATCAAATTAGAATTGCGTGAGGGTGACAATGTACAAGCTTGTGTTTGCTGAAGTGTTTGTGCAGCCTTGAAAAGCACTATTGGAGACCAAAGAGTGTTAGATTTTGAAGAACCTTGTTGAAGCACTCTTGTTGAACCAATATTGAAGAACTCTTGAAGTGTTGAAGACTTGTTTGAAGAGCATTTTGAAGACCTTTTGTAGCAACTTGGAAAGTTCTTAAGGCAGCTTATTGAAGACCTACTTGAAGCATAATTTGAATAGTTGTTGAAGAAACTTGACTATTGGAGAATATCTCGAAGCTATTGAAGACACTTTGAAGGATACTTGAAGATGTTTGGAGGAATTGTAGAAGCTGCCTTGGAGACAGTAGTGGAGACCATGATGCGTTGAAGCCATCATGAAGTGACCTTGGAGATTTTGGTTGGATATCATGAAGGACAGCGGAGACACCTTCATGTGAAAAGATCAAGGTTGTTATTGATGAAATGACGTGATGTGTAGACTATAGTGAAGAGTAAGCTGAAGATTGTTAGGGCTCATTGAAGAAGACATTGGGAGCCGTGAAGTATAACCAAATATATCTTGACGAAATGAAGCAGGAGGTTGGAGCCTCATAGAGACAAGGTCGATGCCTTGAAAGATAGGGTTGGAGCCCTAGAGGATTGGAGTCCTCAAGAAACCATGTTGGAGTTTGTGCCAGAGATAGGGTTAGAGCCCTAGAGGTTGGTGCCTCAAATTGACAAGGTTGGAGCCTTGGAAAGACCAAGTTGGTGCTTCGCACAATACAGGTTGGAGCCTAGAAGATTGGAGTCTTCATCTAGGGTTGGAGCCCTATATCATTATTGTACTTTACTTATTGTAAAGAAGAAATTAATAAAAGTATCTATTCCATCATAGTTTATTTTTTGTTCTAAATAAGTGATCTAACTAGTAAAATTAACAATTGAAAAGAAATACGGATTCACCCCCCTCTCAGTATTTCCAACAATTGGTATCAAAGCCAGTACCTTCACTCAAAGCTTAACAACTTGAAGGTTGATCATTAGGACACAAATGGCAAAGCCAAAGGAAGAAAGTCTCCAATCCTCCTAAAGATGTGTCTTCCTCAACCATCGAAATTGAACTCAATCAATTTGCGAAGGCTCCATTGTTCAATGGAAATTTTGATATATGAGAGGCAAGAATGAGGAATTTCTTGAAGACTCAAGGAATTGAAGTTTGGAAATCAGTGATTACTAATGACACGATGGACGAAGAATCCAAGGAGTACAATACAAGAACAATGAAGGCAATTTTGAATGGGTTACCAAATTCTGTGAAGGCCAATTTTGAAAAATGTTCGTCAGCAAAAGTCATATGGGACAAACTTCATGATCTTCACTCAAAAGGAACATTGACAATGATCTCTAGTCAAGAAGATGATGGAAAACAAGAAAGAAGTCCAAAATCCATCAAGGAAGCTGAAGATAAGAGAGACGACAACAAGGCTAAAGAAGACCTAGAAGATGAAGAGAACAAAGAAGACTTTGAAGAAGATCTCCTGAATAAACTTATGGCTTCCATGGAAGAGCTTAACAATTTGAAAAAGGAAAATGAGGAACTTAAGAAGAAAGCGCAAGATGGTAACCAAGACAAGACTAGGAAGGAAGTTGACTTTGTCAAGCTTCAAGTACAAGAAAGAGATGAGGAGCTTGGCAACAAGCCCTCTCGCCCCTTTGTTGATAACCCATGGTAAGAGGGCTTGTTGACGACAAAGAAGGCCAAGAGGACCTGTTGACAGCAAAGAGGGATGACAAAACCTGTGTTGAGAAATTAAGGCAAGTAGATTAGGATTTGATTCCTCTTTCTTGATAATTACTTGTGAATTATGTTGGCTTCTTTTCCTTCTTTATTAGATTACCTTTCATCAAGCAATTACCAAATTGTGTGTTTATGTAGATCACAAAAACACAAGACACGAGATGTAGGCACTATGCTAGGGAAAAACCCCTCTCTAGGGGAAAACCCAGTCAAAATTCTCTTCCATCAATAGTTTTCTTTGAGACTCTTCACCCTAGACGTAGACCAAACCTTTCCTCCACACCAAGTCAGCCTTTCCAGATCTTCGACCTAATAGCAACAGCAACTTGTCCCCAACAACTTCGACTATGCAGCAGCTTACGGCATCAGGCAGCAACTAGCAGCGGCAACACAAAAAGACTTTGATCTCCCAAACTAAGGCACGAAAGAGAGAGAGGGTAGCACCAAAACTTTGATTTTCTTATTCTCTTTGACCTTGACCCAACTCACACTTATTTTGGCTTCCTTGACCCACTTCACACTTTATTCGGCTTCCTTAGAGATATCGAACTTGCTTGAGATGAGATCCACCAAATGAATTCAATCTCCTTCTATTTATAGGCTCCAGGTGAGGTCGAACTGGTTTCCTTTAGGCCGACTTGATCTCCTTTAGGTCGACTTGGTGTGGAGGTGACATAATTCATATTTGACTCAATAATAAACATTTTTACATGATTCAAAAGCCCAAGAAGGGTCTCTTTAAATGTACAATGACTCTATTGACTCAATGTAAAATCCTGGGAGTCCACAATCGAGACTTTGACTAATATAATGATGACACAAGCATGAAACCCATGCTTTAATAAGTCATTGTTACAATAATAAAAAATATTTTCTTTATTCTTTTGATGAGTACTTTACATCATGGTTTTGAAAATCGCGATATATTGAAAAAATCGCGATTTTTTGAACAAAGTGATATTATCGGTGATTTTTTGGGCGATTTTTTGGATTTGAAAAAATCGCCAAAAAATCGCAATTTTTTCCAAAAAATCGCGATTTTTTTGGTAAAAATCGTGGGCCCATCAAACAGCAACCCTATAAGTTCAAAAATCGATTTTTTTTTTTGTTATTTTTGCAGCCCTCTCATTTTCCTGACACACCCTGTTGGCAGTCAATGGTAATGTTAAATTCTTAAAGTAAAAGGATGAAAATGAAAAATATTCATTTTCATCCTTCTACTTAAATTTTTAACATTACCATGAAATGACTCAGGATGTTTAAGAGTGGTTTCGACCTCATTGGATTTCATATGGAGAAACTAGAATTTAGATTTCACTCAAAATTCAGCTGACTTAATGGTTTTCAGGGTTTCATGGTTTGGGGATTTGCATTGTTTCCATTTGATTCTATTATGTGTAAGGGTATGAGATTGGCATTTGATCAAGAGCATGAAGTCCTTTAAGAACCTTGATGTTGGTGGCATTCATTGTTGAACTTTGTTGATGTTGGTGGTATTGATTGTTGAACTCCCCTACCGTGGCCTTAACAAGAATGTACCCTTCACTCAAAGGAAAACAACTAGTTAGGCATGTTAATCTTTTTCTACTGCATTTTAAGGTTGAGGAGATGAACCCTTCACTCAAACCAAAATCATTGGTTAGGCATATTAAACTTTTTCAATTTCTATCATGTTATAAGGTTGAGCAATCCAAGTCTGAAGACTTTGAGCTAGATGATGTTTATGTATCTCTTGTTGATGATCCCATTTCTAGTAGCGATGAATCAATGATGAGTTTCATTAGGAGGAGGAGCAACAATAGGAGGAGGAGGTGACACCACCTACCCCTGCTACCGGTAGAGGACGTGGTCTGCCTCCTTTAGTTCCTGGTGCTTCAGGATCTGGAGCACAACAGAGTCCATTGCCAGCCCCGCCAGCTTCTTCGTCTAGAGGGAAAGCTGTTACATTTTCTCACAAGAGGGGTAGAGGAAATTAGTAGTATAGGTTATTTGGTGCATTCCTTTGTATATAACATTATGACTTATGATATGAGATACATTATTATATTTTTTGTTGATATTTTGAGGTTGAGTTGAGACTCAAGACTTAGTATTCAGGACATGATTCACTATTATGTGTGATGTAGCACTAGACATGATATTACACATCTTATATATTAGTTTTTTTTTCATATTTTTGTGTCAATGCATTTATTTTATGTTGTGGGTGCTTTAGATATTAAAAAATTTGAAAAAAAATGAATATTTTTGTATGTGCTGATTTTTTTTCCGATTTTTATCGATTTTTTCCCAATTTTTACGATTTTTTCCGATTTTTTCCCCTTGCCGATTTTATCCCGATCACGATTTTCAAAACATTGCTTTACATAATGACTCAAATACATTTTATGAAGACCGAACCTAGTTACATTCTTCAACACTCCCTCTTAACTAGGGAGGTATTCATAATATACAAATACAATGGAAGATCTCAAACTATATGAATTATGAAGAGTTTAGGAACCGCAATGCCATGGACTAGATTCTTGACCAGGACAAACTATCCAATGGTCTCTCAACAATTTAGGCACCACAATGCCATGGACTAGATTTCTAACCAAGGCAATCTGTCCAAGTGGGACTAAGGTGGAATAAAGCTTTCAGCCTCTCTATGTACCATCAGGCTTACTTACTAACCACCAACCCAGGGATCTAGGTGTGCATCCAACCAATGCCACCCTCCCTAATTCGGGACCTAAACATCAATACAAAGTGTCGGCCAGATGTCCTCCTAGGCAATATGGAATCAATTCTTTAGAAGTGTATTCCCCACCATTGTCTGATCTTAGAGTCTTTATCTTTCTTTCAGTTAGGGTTTCCACTTCAGCTCTAAACTCCTCGAAATTCTCAAATACTTCATCTTTTGTCTTGAGAAGGTAGAGCCATGTCTTTCTAAATGATTATCTATAAATGTTACATAGTAGAGATGACCTCCAAGTGATTTGTCAGACAAGGGCCCACACACATCGGAGTGAATGAGATCTAATATTTCTTTACACCTAGTTTCACTATTCGGAAATGGTTTTCTTGTATGTTTTCCCAAAAAGCATCCATTGCACACGCCTTTGTGATAATCCTTGATATTGGGGATGCCATGAACCAATTGATTAAGAGTAGGGATAACCTTGTAATGTAAAAGACCATACCTCCTATGACATAGCTACATAGGACTAATTTCCATATGGACCAAAGCTTGAGGAGGTGGTGTGATAACTCTATATAAGCTTCCTTCACGAACTCCAATAACTCTAGTTTTATCAATGCTAGAGTCTTTGCCTCAAACCAATACTTTTCCATCAACAAATGAAAATCTATCCCTTCTATTTTCTAAACAAGAAATAGAAAGCAAATTCTTTTTCAAGTCTAGAACATATAGTAAATTGTTGTGGTGCAACTTTGATCCATTCTCCAACTTCAAGAATGTTGATCCCGGGCCTCTAACAGCATAGCTTTTGTTGTCACCCAATTCCACTGCATGATAATATGGCTCCTTTGAGAGTGTATGAAGATATTTACTTTCTCCTGTCATGTGCCTTGATGCTCCACTATCAATGATCCATGCATTGTCATCACTAAGAGAACCTGTAAGAGCAGCCAAGAATCCTTGAATTTTGACCTTGTTGAATAAGTAGTGGATGACTTTCTTGATCCAACTTCCAACAGTGTTGATACATATTCTCATATAACTTATCAAAGAGGGGGAATCCATGTCTATTCCTTTTGAGCCAACAAAAATGATCTCCAACCATTCCTGACCTTAGCTCTGAAATCATGTTGAGAAATCAATGCAAGTAGATTAGGGTTGATTCCTCTTTCTTGATAATTACTTGTGAATTATGTTGGCTTCTTTTACTTCTTTATTAGATTATCTTTCATTAAGCAATTACCAAATTGTGTGTGTATGAAGATCACAAAAACACAAGACACAAGAAGTAAGCCCTATGCGAAGGCAAAAGCCCTCTCTAGGGGAAAACCCAATCAAAATTCTCCTCCTTCAATAGTTTTCTTTGAGACTCCTCACCCTGGACATATACCAAACATTTCCTCCACACCAAGTCAGCCTTTCCAGATCTTCGACCCAATAGTAGCAGCAACTTGTCCCCAGCAACTTCAACTAAGCAGCAACTTACGTATCAAGCAAAAACTGGCAGTAGCAACACAAAAAGACTTCGATCTCCCAAACTAAGGCACGAAAGAGAGAGAGAGTAGCACCAAAACTTCGATTTTTTTCTTCTCTTTAACCTTAACCAAACTTCCACTTCTTTTGGCTTCCTTGAACCACTTTGCACTTTTTCTAGGTTCCTTAGAGATATCGAACTTGCTTGAGATGAGATGCTCCAAATGAAATCGATCTTCTTCTATTTATAGGCTCCAGGTGAGGTCGAATTGGCTTCCTTAGGCCGACTTGATCTCCTTTGGGCCGACTTGGTGTGGAGGTGACATAATTCATATTTGACTCAATAATAAACATTTTTGCATGATTCAAAAGCCCAAGAAGGGTCTCTGTAAATGTACAATGACTCTATTGACTCAATATTAAATCCTAGGAGTCCACAATCGAGACTTTGACTAATATAATGATGACCCAAGCATGAAACCCATGCTTTAATAAGTCATTGTTACAATAATAAAAAATATTTTCTTTATTCTTTTAATAAGTGCATTACATAATGACTCAAATACATTTTATGAAGACGAACCTAGTTACATTCTTCAAACACTTGTTGACAGCAAAGAGGGTCGAGAGGGGTTGTTGTTGGCAAGAGCACAGATATGTCCAAGGGCATGAGAAATTGAGAAAGAGATTCTCTCATGTAAGCAAGAGATCTAAATGAGTAATATTGCAGGTTTGTTGTGAGTGAGATACTCAGTTGTGTCGAGTCCTAGGAAAGAGCACCGAGCAACAAAGGAGATCCAGATCAACTAGATCAAGGACAGAGCTAGGGTCTGATCCACTAGACCAGATCTAGGGTAATTGCTATATATGTAATTTCCTCGAGGGCCATTATCCCAATAAGGGTGCCTGACTAGGTTCTAAGTGTTGAAGAATGTAACTAGGTTCGGTCTTCATAAATGCACTTGAGTCCTTATGTAATGTACTTATCAAAAGAATGAAAAATAAATTTTGTATTATTGTTACAATGACTTATTAAAGCATGGGTTTCATGCTTGGGTCATCTTTTATTAGTCAAAGTCCCCATTGTGGACTCGTAGGATTTATATTGAGTCATTAGATTCATTGTACATTTTATGAGACCCTTCTTGGGCTTTTGAATCGTGGAAAAAGAATTATTTTTTAGTCAAAAATGAGTTTTGTCACCTCCGCACCAAGTCGGCCCTTGTCTGATAAAGTCAGCCTGAAAGGAAGCAATTCGACCCACAAGAAGCCTATATATACAAGTGCAGTTCAATCTATTTGCTCAACAAGTTCGATACACAAGAAGCAATGAAGTAAAAAGTGTGAAGTGCAAGAAGAAGGAGAAGTGGAGGGTCGAAGTTCTTGACTAATTTATCTCTCTCTCTCTCTACGAAATTACTAGGCAGTTGCAGGATTGAAGTTGTTGGAGTTGCAGGGTTGAAATTTTGCAGTTGCAGTAGGTCAATTTTGTAGGAGGTCGAAGTTGCAGTAGGGTCGAATTTGTTGGGGTCGAAGTGTTGTTGTTGCATAGGTCAAAGTAGTTGTTGCTACATAGATCAAAGTTTTGTTACTTCTAGGTCAAAGATCTAGATTGAAGTTGTTGGAAGGAAGGGCTGACTTGGTGGTTGGAGGAAGTCTGTGTCTAAGGGGAAGAGTCTAGGATTATCTCAGGAAAACTATTGAAGGAAGAGATTTTGACAGGGGTTTCCCCTAGATAGGGGTTTTGCCCTGGCAGAGTGCCTACATCTTGTGTTTCTTGTTTTATGACCTTCATACACACATAATTTGGTAATTGCTTGATGAAAGATAATATAACAAAGAAGTAAAAGAAGCCAACATAATTCACAAGTAATTATCAAGAAAGAGAAATCAAAGACGTAAGTCTATTTGCATTGATTTCTCAACATGGTATCAGAGATAAGGTCAAGGAAGATTGGAGATCACTCCGTTGTATCGAAGGAAATGGTTACTCCCTCGATGATAAGTTATATGAAAATGGGATTCAATACTGCAGGAAGTTGGACCAAGAAGATCTTCTACTACTTATTCAACAAGGTCAAAAATCAAATTTTTTATTTGCACTTACAGGTTCACTTGATGATGACAATGCATGGATTACTGATAGTGGAGCATCAAGGCACATGACAAGTGAAAGTAAACAACTTCACACTCTATCAAAGAAACCATCCTCTCATGTAGTGGAATTGGGAGACAACAAAATCTATGTTGTTAGAGGCCTCAAGTCAACATCTTTGAAGTTGGAGAATGGAGCTAAGCTACATCTCAATAATATACTATATGTTTTAGGTTTGAAAAATAATTTTCTTTCAATTTCTTGCTTAGAAGATAAAGGGGATAGAGTTGTTTTTGTTGATGGAAAGGTTTTGGTTTGGGGAAAAGATTCAAGTATCGATAAAGCTAGAGTTATTGGAGTTCATGAAGGAAGTTTATATAGAGTCATAACACCATCTCCTCAAGCCTCAATTCATATGGAAATCAATCCCATTAAACTATGGCATAGTAGATATGGTCATCTACACTACAAGTGTTGAGAATTTGATAGGGCAGTGTTTAATTCAATTCTCTTACCTGATAACTGTGTGTGCTATACTTGTTATGCTTCTATTACTTAGATCTTGTCTTCATTAGATTATTATGTTCTTCATCAAATCAATTACCGAAACACAAGAGACACATAATTTTGGCACTTCAAACCAGGGCCAAACCCTCTCCCTCTTGGAGAGGAAAACCCGAAAGTAATTTTTCTTCTAGATCTTCAATTGACAAGTACCATGACCATGACATAGACCCTTGACTTAAGTATGCCTTGTTAAATTCTGAAGATGTTCTATGCTAGATGCAAAATACTTCAAACTTCTAGGGCTCAATGAAAGTAAGATGCAGATAGAACATACCAATAGATTAATGGAAGACAAGCCAAAATAGAGATAAAGAATGGTGGCGTTACAGCGATCAGCAGGATGCTTCAACTAGCAAAGACTTCAAAATGTCAGCTTCCCACATGTGTCACACAACCCCAAGATGTCTCATCAAGAATACTCCACCAAGATGTTGCACAAAGAAGCCCTAACCGCAGAACCAAGAACACTGCTCCATCACCATCCAAGAGAGAAGAAAATTTCTCCACAAATTGTGTGTTTAAAATGAACTCCAAGTCTCTCCAATATATAGGCATCTGTGGGGGTGTGTGACACATCTCTAATGCATGTGGGATAAATCAGGCCGACCTTGCACATGTGGAATAAATTCAAAATACATGTTCTTCTCATCCGAGCAAGATGATCTTTAGATTGATCTTGCACCTCTCCGAAAGAGGAATCCAATAAAAATATTGGCATCGTCATTTGAGCATCACAACATGGAGTTTGGACCTAGTTGCCCAAAATTAACACCAAGACCTTTTCACTGCTCTTTTCAGCTCCTTATGTTGATCTCCTTTTCTGCACCATATTGCACCAATATTAGGGAGACTCGGTCCCTAGCCTAACAGCCCTAACTGATGTGCCTCACTTCGTTCCTTCTATAATCTGAACTTGGTCTCCAATGGACTCTTCCTTGGTCTTCCTTTTGCACCCAAGTTACTTCAAGATAATGACTTCTAATCTGTTGTAGTAACTCTTCTTTATGCAACGTATACTACTGAGATATAGACCCAAGACAAAGACTTGTATAGCCCCATTGCAATTACCCTTGAGATGAGTGTGGTATAGGATAGACTTGACATAAAGATGATTGTCCTCCTTTCTTTGATGAGCACCTTTCTCCTTACGTACTGTAGTCCGGATCTCTTATAAAAGACTTGACATTGCAAACCTTTACTACATAAATCCTAGGTTTGCAAGGTAGCTTTGGACCTTCAAACAAGGATAGTGCTTCACCTTTTTACGACCCAATCTTAGTATACTTACTCGCTAATATTACTTCTCTTTCTTGCACCCTTTCGTACCAACTTTAGTCATGTACTTCGCATCCTTGACTGAGATCTTTCTTGCCAAATGAGACCGTAGAGAACTCTTATATATAGGGATTTTTTCCCTTCTCTAGGCCGACACATCAATCTGAGAGAAGGCTGACATGATCAAGGAGACTTCTAGCATATTCCAAGCCGACTTTGTGGAGCATATTTGACAAGGTCTTGGAGCATACAAATACATCAATAATTTGTCTTTACAAGTGTAACAACACTTCATATACATGACTCTAAATTATACATTTATGACAAGATGACAAATCCCTAAAGACATCAAGAAGAAGTCTTTGACCTACAATAAAAACTTCTTGCTCATGAAACCCATGAGGCAAGTATTACAAAAATACATTTTATTATCTTTGTCTTCTTCATTACATAAATTCATGATTACTTAGTCATTATGAAGCCCGAACCAAGCTACACTTTCCAACAACAAGGTCATTCCCTCTCTTAATCAACTGGTTAATGGCATCCCCAATATCAAAGAAGATCATGAAGGAGTTTGCAAGGGATGTGCTTTGGGTAAAAATACAAGGAAACCTTTTACAAATAGTGAAACAAGATCTAAAGAAATATTAGACCTCATTCATTCTGATGTGTGTGGGCCTATGTCTGATAAATCACTTGGAGGTCATCTTTACTATGTAACATTCATTGATGATCACTCTCGAAAGACATGTGAAAATTTTTGAATCTACTAAACAAAAACCCTACTGTTAAATTCTTGATTTACTTCTCCTACTTACACAAGTTATTAATTTGAAATCTTCAGCATTAACATCGAAATAAATACATTAACAGCCTACACATGCAGATCTAAACTGAATAACATACTCAATGACAAAGTGACACACAAGGATTTTCTGGACAATTGTCCCCGAAAAAACCCAATGCGGGAAAACTGGTGTTGCTAGCTTATGGAGGGTTTTTATTATTAAGCAAATTCTAAGTACAACAGATCTGGGCACCAAAATGGTTAACCCAACAGAGAAATACAAACGGCAGCAATACCTCTCTCAGGAGACAGAAAATCTGATTGATTCACACCCTCGAACGGGATTTACAGAACTCCGCCCTTTTCAGCCTCTAGAAATCCCAACCCTGCTATGAAGCCCTTTGCGTCAGCCTCTGCGCTACTCCGGAAGGGCCTGCGTCACCCTAGACTGGGTTACGTTGCCCCTACGCTGCCCTAGCTGGGCCTGCGTCAGCCCTCCTGACCTCTCGATGCCTCTGCGTTGCCCTGGTATGCTCCTTCTCTGCCCTCATTGTACTCTTGGCCTGGGACTACACCATCCCCCTTACCAATACTGTCCCTTGCTGCAGCTGAAACATGGAGCAACAAAGTTGATAATAATATATTATATATAAAATGTATAAGAGATGATGATAAAATGTTACAATGAGGCTCTGCTTATATACCTACGCAGGTGGCCTTTCATGACTGGGCATGTCCTTTAGACATGTCCTTTCACTAACTTAATGACTACTTACATAATCCTTAATTGACTATTTAATAATTATATTTATTATATTCGTTATGAATTATATTCATAACATTGCCCCTTCCTTCAAAAGCTTTGTCCCCAAAGCTATACCACTGAAAAGTTTCCTCATTTGCGACGTCACTGGTACCTTCTTTGTATATTTCACTTGTACACTGTTATGAATCCATGTTTTTTCGATTTCTCGTTACGAATTTTTTTTTTTAATACCTTATTTTTTAATTAATTAATTAATTAATATTAAATTAATATTTAATATATATAATTTTTTTTAAGTGATTTAATTATAAACTATATAATCATATACTATATAATTGAATAATTATAAACCTTATAATTATTAAATTATGTAATATAATTATATAATTATAATTGTATTAATAGTTACGAATTAATATAATCCTTGAAAACGGCGTGTCTGTATGTCTTTTATTTTGGCCATATTCTGATACAAATCTCCCCGAACTTCGCTACAAGGGTAGAAACCGATGCTAAAACGGCAGAAACCGATTGTTTCAATGTGAAGCATGATACCCTGTTTACTACCCGTCTTCCAATTCATTTCGGTTTCAGTTTCAGCTTCCGATTTACTATGTGTGTATTCATGTTCGCCCCTGTCTTGATATTTCAAAGCACAAGTCAGATGAAATTTGACGCTAAACCCTTCCTCAGAACCGCTACAGCACCATGCAAAGCAATGGTCGTAGCAATGCTCACAGCTAAACGTATCACTCTATGTCAATACAAGGGGAAAGACGACATGACAGACAGTGGCAGCGTCGGTGAAAGACGGCATGGCTGGGTCAGTTGCAAACTGCAGTGCTGCAGGAACCTCATCCCTAGGGGCTGCAAGGAATTTCCGGTTTTCTGATATAAATTTGAAAATAGAAATGTGGATGACTTGAAAGAGTGATAGATATTTAGAACGCAGCAGTCCCTCCTCACTGTAAATAATTGTAGGCGGATCTGATGTTGCAATTATACACGCCTTATTCTTGAGCTGGAAAGGAGAAAGAATAGCAGGCTTTGTTCCCACCTGACATACATTGGTTTCATAGCTTAGTTCTGCAGAATTTTTGTTGAACTAGAAGGCAATTATCTCCCCGTTTTCCAGTGCGGCTACTAAGTACAGTATCCCTTGCATTTCACAAAAAATAAGAGATCGTGTCATATATTCCTCTGAAAGCTTCTTCTCCAAAACTATGTTTGGATTGGGACAATCCAGAGGCAAAATACCAATCATATTGTCGGTCCACGTTCCAACCGCTGCAAAATGAGCATCCCCAGTTATAGCAAGACAAGATATTTCATCAACAAATTCATGGAGGAGGCCGCCACTCAGTTTGTTGTCATGGATTTCAATACTATACAACGAAACTCTACCTTTGCTGCCAGCGGCCAGTAGGACCTTACTGCCAATGGCAGTTGCTACAGTTATGTATCTTCCAACGCATGGAACCCATTCACTAATCGCCCTTTTTGACGATGCATTTATTAATATCAATGAGCCCTCTGTCACCTGAATAAATTGATCATAATCAACATTTTGGCAATGTATTGTTTCGACAAGACAATTAAATCCTTCAATTACTATTTGTTCCACCTCATTATCTGAATTGATCTCGAATATACGAGTCCAATTAACAAAGCTCAAAATGATATATTTATTGTAGTTGCTTGCAGATGAAGCTTTTAGGGACTAGATACCTATAATTCCTTTTATTTGTATCGATACCTGCTCATTCACATGAATGCCATGCCGAAGAATGCGAAGAGATCCACCCTTGGATGCCCCAGAACAAGTCACAGTATGCTTATGATCTTCGCGTACATCAGGATCAATCATGCACATGTCTAGAATTGGACCAATATTAACATATGTATGTAAGATTTCAATCATAAGATCCGATTGTAGATTGTTCACGTTGTTCAATTTTATGACCTGTGAATCTCCTTCCTCAAATCCGACATAGATAATATCCTCGTATATATAATTAATTGTTTTTGCAATAGAGGTTCGACCCATTCCCTCTAATTTAATGTCAACTCCTTCTTTATTAAATGTAATGTTCGTTGCATTACTCTCATGGAGCAACAAATAACAACAAATACCAACAGATAACAACAGATGGCCATACTTGGGGAAGAATCGGATCGCGGAAACCCCTTTTGTATGCCCACTCCATGTATGCACCCACCTCTTCGGAATATAACAATGATCATTGGTTGCCTTGGCATCCTTGGGAGGATCAATCCTTCTTGTTATTTCAACACTATAGTTTTTATGCACATTGATTCCAGATGCTTGTCGATTATGTTCAGTCATTGTGCACTGTTTTATCTCCTCATCATAATTGGTCTGGTTTTCTTCCTCCTCATAATCATCATCAATTTCAGCTACTTCAACAGATTCCTGGCTAGTAGGCTCATCTTTGTTTTTAAGATCACCTTCATCATAATTTGAAATTTTCATAACTTGATCTTCTGCAACATGTAGTGATTCTTCATGATTATCTTCTAAATTCTCTAAATCAGCTGAATTGTTCTGTTGATTATGTCCAATATTCGGGAATATTGGTTTTTGCGTCTAATTTATCTTCTCCCAAATGGTGTTTATCTTCTGCATTGCTTTGTTATGATTGTCTGTGGACTCGCTATGGTTTTGCCAAATTTGTCTTTCTATCCGATCTGTTGTGTCTTGAAGTTTTTTGATGTCATCAGAATTTCCTGTAACCTTATCCTCAAGATTGATTAATCTTTTAGTGAATTTATCGGAATTATTATTGATCCTACTCTCAAGATCGATCAATTTTTTGTTGAAATCGTCCATCGTCATTGATGAAGCCATCGAGCGGCAGCGATTTCGAGGCACCGCATGTAACAGCTAAAGGCAGCCGAAGTGGCATAGGTGCTTCCTTCCAGGAGAGAAGATCGCTGCTCTGATACCAAATGGAGCAACAACGTTGTAGGCTTGTTGACTTAATTGTAAAATACACAAGAGGTATTCGTAATAATAATATATTATATATAAAATGTATAAGAGATGATGATAAAATGTTACAATGAGGCCTTGCTTATATACCTATGGAGGTGGCCTTTCATGACTGGGCATGTCTTTTAGACATGCCCTTTCACTAACTTAATGACTACTTACATAATCCTTAACTGACTATTTAATAATTATATTTATTATATTCGTTATGAATTATATTCATAACAAAACATTTCTGAAATTCTTAGCAAACCACGCCCTATATTTCCAGCTTAGTTTCAGTGCTCTGCTAGTGTGTGTGTCCTCCAACTGACCCCAAGCCCTCTTCTTATAATTTTCTCATTGAAACATCAACACCCGTGATCTAATCTTGAATCGATGACTAAGATTAGAAGATGCTTGATCCGCGTCACTTAAGTCATTATCATCACATGTTTAATTTAATTACCTTTAATCTTTTAATTTTCCTAAGTTAGACTTAGGGTCCTTAATTAAAAAGATTTATTAATTAAATATCTCTTAAACAGGATGGAATTTCCCAAAATGCTTTCTAGGTCTTGGAGATCTTATGTATTCTAGTCCCTCCACAAATTTTGGGAGCTCAAGCACATTTGATGCTATCCCAACACCCCAAAATCTCAACACTTCCTCTTAGCGAGGAATGTGCACTAGCAAAACGCTTCACCCTAAAGTTCTGCACTGATCTCTGGTGTGGGTCTTTGTGCCGATGCTTGGCCTGTTGCCCTTCATCACTGCGCTGTTGTTGCTCTTTTGTACTGCTACCCATGACGTTGCCACCACCACTGCTATATTCGTACTACAGCTCCATCTCAAATTGTTGCATCGTGTTTCTCAAAGCACTGCAACTGCTAACTGCTGCACTACAACTCAGTTCCTGAGAGTGAGCAACTGAAGGACCCCTGCCCAAATCACAGACAAGTCAGTCGAGCTGCATCTCATCACTGAAGCTCTACAGATTGTTGCACTGCATTGTCCTCCTGAAGCCTCTGCGCTACTATAGCTCTGCAGTACGTAAGCAGACCTCCATTGCATTGCCTCTACATTGTTGCCTCTAAAATACTGATGCATCTACACTGCGCTGCTCCTAAAGCCTCTGCACTGCTACAGCACTGCACTGTGTTACCTCTATGTTTCTATTGTACTGCGTTGCTCCCTCTCCAGCTCTTCAGCCTTTGCCTTTGCTTCATTCGTGATCTTTGCACCCACTGCTCCAGTCATTCCTTGCTACTGTCTTAAGGCTCCCGTAGCACGAATGTGATCAAAGAGTTGGGCTACTCAAGGATCTCTCCACCACTCTGTAACTACTCTACAAATCAAGATCGCCCCACTTTCGTGGTTCATGAGCGCTCATGCCTATGTCATCGTTGGAGCCATTGTCTGCTACGGCAGCCTTGGAACTAGAAGCTTCCTTATCCTTCTTCTTATGAGGACAATTGCTAGCGAAATGTCCAAGTTCGTCGCACTGGAAACATTTGATCTTTGACAGGTCATGCTTATTTTTTCCTTGCTGCCTCTTCGATGCTAACACTACATCTTCCTCTTCTTCCTTCTTTACCTTGTTGGAGTCGATGTTGTACTACCTTTTGGTCATTCGGCGGATCTCCTCTTGTCGGAGGATAGCCCACATGTTGTCCCAGTTGGGAAGGTCCGCTCTGCCTAAGAGACTTTGGATAAAAGTTTCCCAGTCCTCTTTGACTACATTGAGAGCAGTCCTCACCATGACATCATCATCCACCTTGACCCCCATGCCAGTCAGTCTAGATAGAAAAGGATAGATTTCCTCTCCCTTGGACATCATGAATAACCTCAACTGGTTCTCCAGAAGCATCTTTCTCTGGACGGACCTTCCTTGATACAATGTGGTTAGGGCTACCCACATCTCATGAGTCGTCGCCTTCTCGGCTATGTGTGGTACCACATGATCTTTAACCCCGTCCATAATGAAGCGCTTGGCATGTGTCGCTGCTTCATTGTGCTTCTCTATGAGAGTCGCATCAGTTGGTGTAGCCAAGACTTTCTCTGCATGCTCCCGTATACCGTAGGCCTCTAGGACTACTAGGATTATGGCCTTCCAGATTGCAAAGTTGGGCAGGTCGTCAAACCTATCCTGATCACGTAGTCCGTGTGGCGCCATCTACTCAGAAAATTTTTAGGAACGGATCCTCCTCTCTATGCTAGAGACTCAGATCTAGGGTCCTTGGCAAGAAAGGCACCCTCTGCTCCCTCTGACAATTGGCTCCCACCCTTGGAAGTCTGCCAAACACAACGAATTAGCTCTCTTCGATCCTATGATCGGTCTTCTGATTTCTTTGGCAGGAAATCTACTGAGAAGTTGTTCTCCTCCCGCTCTTTGTCAACCTAGCTTAGGCTAAATTCTGCACTAGCAAAATCTTCACCCCACCAGTAACTGTTGAAGGTCTACAACTCAGTTTCCGGTTCACGGCACTCTGCACAGCAATCAAATTCTGGACCGTGTCACCTTGGCTGGACTCTGCGTGAGCAGACTGGCTCAGCACAGCCTCTGCACAGCGTAGGCTACTCTTGTGTCCCTCTCGAAGACTCTGCGCTATCTCTACATCACCCAGTTGGGACTGCATCTGCCCCTGCGTGGCTCTATTGCCTCTGCGTCCCTCTGCTGCTACGCTACCCTCTCCGGTTTATCTGTTGTTGGTGTTTCTTTCTCTACTGCTCTCTACAACACATATTCTTCAACCTTCTTGCTGGAGATCCAGCTAGATCTGCAATCGCTTTGATACCATGTGAAAATTTCTAAATCTATTAAACAGAAACCCTACTGTTAAATTCTTCATTTACTTCTCCTACTTATACAAGTTATTAATCTGAAATCTTCAGCATTAACATCGAAGTAAATACATTAACAGCCTACACATGCAGATCTAAACTAAATAACATGCTCAATGAGAAAGTGACACACAAGGATTTTCTGGACAATTGTCCCCGGAAAAACCCAATGCGAGAAAACTGGTGCTGCTAGCTTATGGAGGGTTTTTATTATTAAGCAGATTCTAAGTACAACAGATCTAGGCACCAAACTGGTTAACCCGACAGAGGAATACAAACTACAGCAATACCTCTCTCTGGAGTCAGAAAATCTGACTGATTCACACCCTCAAACGAGATTTACAGAACTGGGCCCTTTTTCGGCCTCTGGAAACCTCAGCACTGCTCAGAAGCCCTCTGCGCCAGCCTGCCTGCCCTACGTCAACCTCTGCGTTGCTCAGGAAGGGCCTGCGTCACCCTAGACTGGGTTACGCTGCCCCTACGTCAACCCTATTGGCCTCATGTTGCCTCTGCGCTGCCCCTGTTGGGCTCTCGGCTACTCTGTGTGGCTGCTGTGTTGTTGATGCCTCTGCGCTGCCTTGATATGCTCCTTCTCTGCCCTTGTTGTACTCTTGGCCTGGGACTACACCATTCCCCTTGCCAATACTACCCCTCGATGCAGCTGAAACACTTGTGAAATTCTTAGCAAACCACACGCTAGAATTCCAGCTTAGCTTCAATGCTTTGCTAGTGTGTGTGTCCTCCAACTGACCCCAAGCCCTCTTCTTATACTTTTCTCGTTGAAACATCAATGGTCGTGATCTAATCTTGAATCGACGGCTAAGATTAGAAGATGCTTGATCCGCATCACTTAAGTCATTCTCATCACATGTTTAATTTAATTACCTTTAATCTTTTAATTTTCCTAAGTTAGACTTAGAGTCCTTAATTAAAAATATTAATTAATTAAATATCTCTTAAACAAGATGGAATTTCCCAAAACGCTTTCTGGGTCTTGGAGATCTTATGTACTCTAGTCCTTCCACAAATTTTAGGAGCTAGAGCACATCCAATGCTATCCCAACACCCCAAAAACTCAACAAGACATGGCTCTAACTTCTCAAGAAAAAGGATGAAGTATTTGAGAAATTCAGGGAGTTTAGATATGAAGTGGAAACCCTGACCGAAAGAAGAATAAAAACTTTCAGATCCAACAATGGTGGGCAATACACTTCTAAAGAATTGATTGCATATTGCAAAGAAGCTGGAATTAAGAGGGAGCTCACTGTTTCCTACTATCCCGAACAAAATGGAGTGGCCGAATGAAAGAATAGGACAATTGAAGAAGGTATAAAAACAATGATCTTTGATCAAGACTTACCAAAATTTCTATGGGGAGAAGTGGCAATGAAAGCAGTATATATTCAAAATAGAAGTCCTCACAGAATTCTTGAGAATATGACACTTGAAAAAGCATTCACAGGGAAGAATCCAAGAGTGGACCATCTATGAATCTTTGGGTGTCCTGCCTATATCCACGTTCCAAAGGACAAGCGAGAGAAGTTAGATTCTACAAGCATCAAAGGGATCTTCGTTGGCTATAGTCTCACTTCAAAAGAATATAGAATCTACATCAAAGAAGGAAGACATACTGGAGTAAGCAAGGATGTTATATTTGATTAAAACCATGCCTACAAAAGATCCAAAGATATTCCTATTGATTCTGATGATGAAGATATTCCAACATTTGAAGAAGAAGAAGTACATTAAGACAATCCTACTACCATTCAAGAAGAAGAAGAAGAAGGACTAAGTGAGCCTATTCAACCTGTGATCATACCAAACACAAGCACGAGGCCAAATTGGTTAAAAGCTACTCTTGAAGATGTTGAAGGGCATGGAGCTATGAAAGGAACCTTTAGAGAAAGAAAAATACCAAAAAGATATTTTGGATATGTTGCATACATGACAAAACTGATTGAAGTTGAACCATCTACATTTGAAGAAGTTGTTCATCAAGAAGTATGGAAGTAGGCAATGCAGGAAGATATCAATACATCATGAAGAATGGGGTTTGGGAAATCATTCATGTTGAGAATTTGGGTAGTTGGGGTAGCATCGGGTGTGCTTTAGCCCTGAAATTTTGTGGAGGGGCTAAGACACACTTGAACTCCAAAACCCAGAAACTGTTTGGAGAAATTTCAGTTCGTGTTCAAGTTATTCAAATAATTAATTATTTTAATGGATTTCCTAAGTCTAAACTTAGGAAAATTAAATAATGTGCTGAAATGTTCTAAATGACATGGATCAAGCAGTCTTTTAATCTCAGCCATTGATGAGTGTTTTAATCTCGGTCGTTGATGAGATCATCGAAAAAGTATAAGAGAAAGGCTTGAGGGTCAGTTGGAGACACACACACAGATGCAGGGCTGGGAGACTGATCTGGAATTCTAGGGCAAGGTTTGCTAAGAATTTCCAGAAGAGTTTCTGCAGCGAGGGGTAGTATTGGCTGAGGGGATGATCTGATCCCAAAGCCAAGAGACAGTAAGAGACAGAGAAGCAGCTTTCAAGGACAGCGCAGAGGAACAAGGGCAGCAACAGCAGTTGCGCAACGCAAAGGCTTCAGCCGCTATGCAGGTGCTACGCAGGCCCAGAAGGGGCAGCGCTACAGCTTCAGAGGGCTTCAGAGTTACGCAGAAACCTCCAGAGGCAGCGTAAGGACTATATCACCCACTCTGGGGTTACGCAATCCCTCTCTGAGTAGCGCAGAGGTACGCAGAGCCTAGCAAGGCGGACGTTGGGGCTTCAGGGGCAACACTGGGGTTTTTAGGGCCAAATCTGGGCTGAGTCTTGTAAATCTCGTTTGAGGGTGTGGATAGCCAGAATTTTGGCAACAGAACAGCAGGTTAGCTGCAGACCTATGTTTTTCTCTATCGGGTGAACTAGATCTGGTGCCCAGATTTACTGTACTCGGAATCTACTTAATAATAACAAACCCTCATATCTGTTGCACCGATTTTCCCGCTTTGGGTTTTTCCAAGGACTTATGTCCAAAAATCAATGGGTCACTTTGTTTGAATGAGCGTAATATTCAGTAAATGATCTGCATGTGTAGGTTGTTAGTTGTGTTTACTTTGGTGTTTTCTGAATCTTATTTCTGAAGATAACTTGTATAATTTAATCAAGTAGGAGAAGTAAACCATGATACTACAGTAGAATTTTCACGTGGTATCAGAGGAATAGCAGATCAAGCTGAACCTCCAACAAATCAGCTGAAGAATATTTTTTCTGCAAGACAGCAACAGAAGCAACAGAGATCCTAAAGGGGAAGCTTGGTAGCAAGAGGACGCAGACCCAAGAAGGGGCAGCACTGCATATTCAGAAGGCCATTAGGCTTACGCAGAGCCTTCCCAGGCCAGCGTAAGGACTGCATCACCCAATCTGGGGTTACGTAGTCCACTTTTGAGCAACGCTAAGGCTACATTGGGCCAGTTAGTGAGAAGCAGTCCAATCATTCTTCCTGTTGCAGAGAAGTCTTGCCAAGATCCGGAAGCAGTGCTTCAAATCTTCAACAGTGCTGGTGTGGTGGAGATTCTGCCAGTGCATAATTATGCCTAGCTAAGTCAACAAAGACGAGAGGAAGATAGCTACTGACAGATCTAAGCCAAACAAATCTGAGATTCGATCAGGAGGGTGACGGGAGAGTACTGTCCAATTGTGTTTGGGTGAAAAATTTCCAGGAGGGAAATTAGTGGTCAGAGGGAACAGCTACTATAGAGTGTTTCTAATCACCAAGAAACCTAGATCCAGCATTTTATGTTGAGTGTTGCAACACAAAGAGGGAGAGGAGTATCTGTTCTGATAGATCTGAGCAAGATGGTGTGATATGGATTGAGAGATCAAGATAGGTTGGACGGCATGTCCAACTTTGTTATCTGAAGGGCCAGAATCCTGTCAGTTCTAGATGAGTATGGTCTCAAAGATCATGCAAAGAAAGTTCTAATTGTACCAACCGATGCAGATCCTCTAAAGAAGTACAAAGAAAATCAAGCGCGGACTAAGCGTTTGATCATGGACAAAGTCAAAGATCACGTCATACCTCACATTGCCGGAAAGAATACGGCAAATGAGATGTGGTAGCCTTAGATACGATGTATCAAGGAGGCTCTATCCAACAAAGGATGCTTCTGGAGAACCAGATGTGGTTCTTCCAAATGATGAAGGGAGAAGAGATATATCCATTCCTCTTCAGACTTTAAACTTTCCGGGATCAGCTGATTGCGATGGGTGCAAATCCGGATGAGGGGCTCCTAGTGAGGACGGCCCTAAATGCAGTCTCGGAAGAATGGGAAACGTTTGTCCAGAGCATTTTGGGCAGGGCAGCGTTACCATCATGGGAAGACATGTGAGCAATCCTCCGTCAGGAGGAAATCAAGAGAATCTCGAAGAGGCAAAGCAGCGAAAGCGTATGAGCCAGAGTGAAGAAAGAAGAAGAGGATGATGCATCCCTTGCATCAAAGGAAAGGAAGCAGGAAGGGAAGAAGAAGAGGAACCTTTCCAAGGTCCGGGGCTTTAACTGTGGCGAACTTGGGCACTTCGCCAGCACTTGTCCTAAGAAGAAGGACAAAGGATCTTCTGATTCCAATGCTGCAGCAGCAAAGGATGATGGCTCTGATGATGATGCAGCCATGAGTGCTCATGTGCCTCGGAGAAGAGGTGGGGTGATATGGATCTGTAGAGCAGCTACAGACAGGAGTGGCAGGATCCTTGAGTCAGCCCTACTCTTGGATCACATACAAGCTACGGGAGCCTTAAGACAGTAGCGAGATGAGTTGGGAGATGGTTGCAGAAGGTTACAGTGAAGCAGAGGGCAGAGCTGAAGAGCTAAAGAGGAAGCAGTGTAATGCAGAGCCAGCAGCGTAGAGGCTGATGGTACTTCAGTAGTGCAAAGAGGCTGAGCTCACGCAGTGCAGTGACTTCAGGAGGGCAACGTAAATCAGCAGCCAAGGGAGCTTCATTGATGGGAGGCAGCCTGACTTATCTGTCAACAATTGGGTAGGAGTCCTTCAATTGCTTAATTCTCGGCAACTGAGTTGCAATGTAGCAGTTAGCAGTGGTAGTGCTATGGGCAGCATGATGCAACAAGTTGAGAGGGAGCTGCATTACAGATGTGGCAGTGACATGGGCAGCAGTACAAAGAGCAGCAGTGCAGTGGATGGAGGGCAGCAGGCCAAGCATCAGCAACACAAAAACCAACATCAAGATCTTGCAGTAAATGGTGTGGATATATTGCTAGAGCACACTCTGTGCTAAGAGGGAGTGTTGAGATTTTGTGTAGTTGGGGTAGCATCAGGTGTGCTCTAGCCCTGAAATTTTGTGGAGGGGCTAAGACACACTTGAACTCCAAAACCCAGAAAGTGTTTACAGAAATTTCAGCTGGTGTTCAAGTTATTCAAATAGTTAATTATTTTAATGGATTTCCTAGGTCTAAACTTAGGAAATTAAATAATTAAAGTGAATTAATTAACACGTGCTAAAATGTTCTAAATGACACGGATCAAGCAGCCTTTTAATCTCAGTCGTTGATGAGTGTTTTAATCTCAGTCGTAGATGAGATCATCGAAAAAGTATAATAAAAAGGCTTGAGGGTCAGTTGGAGACACACACACAGATGCAGAGCTGACAGACTGATCTGGAATTCTAGTGCAAAGTTTGCTAAGAATTTCCGGAAGAGTTTTCTGCAGCGAGGGGTAGTATTGGTTGAGGGGATGATCTGATCCCGGAGCCAAGAGTCAGTAAGAGGTAGAGAAGCAACTTTCAGGGACAGCACAGAGGAGCAAGGACAACAGCAGTAGCTGCGCAGCGCAAAGGCTTCAGCCGCTATGCAGGCCCAAGAAGGGGCAACGCTGCAGGTTCAGAGGGCTTCAGAGTTACGCAAAGGCCTCCAGAGGCAGCGTAAGGACTGCGTCATCCACTCTGGGGTTACGCAGTCCCTCTCTGAGCAGCACAAAGGCACACAGAGCCTAGTAGGCCTGATGCTGAGGCTTCAGGGGCAGCGCTAGGGTTTCTAGGGCCAAATCCGGGCTGAGTCTTGTAAATCTCGTTTGAGGGTGTGGATCAGTCAGAATTTTGGTCACAGAACAGCAGGTTAGTTGCAGATCTATGTTTTTCTCTGTCGGTTGAACCAAATCTGGTGCCCAGATTTACTGTACTCAGAATCTACTTTATAATAACAAACCCTCATATTTGTTGCACCGGTTTTCCCACTTTGGGTTTTTCCAGGGACTTATGTCCAAAAATCAGTGTGCCACATTGTTTGAATGAGCGTAATATTCATTAAATGATCTGCATGTGTAGGTTGTTAGTTGTGTTTACTTCGGTGTTTTCTGAATCTTAATTCTGAAGATAACTTGTATAATTTAATCAAGTAGGAGAAGTAAACCATGATACTACAGTAGAATTTTCACAGTTCCTAGACCTAGTGACAAATCAATTGTCACCTCTAAATGGATCTACAAAAACAAGCACGTTGTTGATGGATGTATAGACAAGTACAAAGCTAGATTTGTTGCAAGGGGATTCTCTCAAAAAGAAGACATAGATTATGAAAAAACCTTTGCAACTACCGCAAGGTATACTACTATTAGATCTTTGGTTTAATTGGTTGCTACAATGGGATGGAATATCCATCAAATGGATGTAAAGACAGCTTTTCTAAATGGTACCATCAATGAAAAAGTATACATTGAACAACCTGAAGGCTTTGAAGTAAATAGCAAAGACACTCATGTTTGTAGATTCAAGAAGGCCCTATATGGTTTGAAGCAAGCTCCTAGGGCATGGTATGCAAGAATGGATGCATATCTTCTAAGAATTGGGTTCGTGAAGGGTATCGTTGATCCAGATCTCTACATCAAAGTTATGGATAATGAGCCAGTCATTATTCTACTATATGTGGATAATCTATTCATCACGGGTGTGGAGCGAAGGATATAAGAATGCATGAAGATGTTGTAAGCCGAATTTGAGATGAAGGATCTAGGACTGATACACTATTACGTAGGTCTGGAAGTATGGCAAAAACCTTGGGAGATATATCTGGGGCAAGGAAAGTATATAATCAAGTTGTTGCAAAAATTCGGGGTGATAGATTCCAAGCCCATGACTACTCCCATGATCACAAATCTCAAGAAGTTGAGAAGCTTTGACTCAAGTCTCGTAGATCCTACCTCCTATCATAAGTTGGTGGGTTCTCTAATGTATCTGATAAATATTAGGCCGAATATATGTTTTTTTCTGAACATTCTTAGTCGGTTTCAGTTGGAGCCTCATCATGATCATTGGATAGTTACCAAGCATATATTGAGATATCTTTGTGGCACTATACATCATTGCCTAAAGTACAATAGCAAGGAAGTTAACCTGACTGGCTTCACAGATTCTAATTGAGGTGGTAGTGAGACCGATGGAAGAAGCACAACAGATGGATGCTTTAGTTTGGATCTACCATGATCTCATGGATTAGTAGAAAGCAAGATCATGTTGCTTTAAGTAGTGTTGAAGCAGAGTATGTGGTTGCATGTGAAGTAGGAAAGGAGGTTGTATAGTTGAAGAAGCTTCTGAAAGATTTGTTCGAGAAGCCTCTGGATCGTATTGTGATAAACTGTGACAATAAAAATTGCATCAAGATGTCTGAAGATCTCATGTTTCATGCTAGGATGAAGCATATCAACAATAAGTTCTACTACATTAGGAACTTGGTGCAGGATGGGATCGTGAAGCTACCGTATGTCCCAACCGACAATCAAGTAGTTGATATACTAACAAAGTCTCTTCCTAATAAGAAGTTTGAATACCTTATTGTAATATCCCGTTTCAGGGATATCTCTAAAACACAAGCAAACTCTAACTAGAGATGGACTGGGAGGGCGTTTACTAGATATTTCACCCCTGAGAAGAGAGTGAGATCTGGAGGCTGCCTGGCCCTTTCTAGACTCTGTCTAAGAGTATGGGGAAAACACACCAAGTGGTATAGAACTGAAATGCTCAAAGATAGAAAAATAACAGTAGTGCAAGCATACAATAGCATATATAGAATGTGTAACAAATACTCCAGAAATATAGAGAGAGAATGCTAAGCCATTTTATTATACTGAGAAATATAATGAAGTATAATAGGTGATCAGAGTGATGGCACCTAGACTTGCTCAAGGCAAGTGAAGAAATACTCTCAGAATGACCAAGAAATGGCTGCTCTCTGAACTGCATCCCAGCTGCTGGAAAACCGCCATGTATCTACTACTGCTGAAACAAGATGAGGATTTGGGGCTGCTCCCCTCCTCAGAATGAGCTGAAACTCTGGAATCTGCCTCTGCTCACCAAACCCAGAAAAACGCAGAAGGCATTTCTGAAATGGCCGACCCCCGAAAATCACCCCCTTGAGGATCTACGCTATCCCCCAAGGCTCTGCGCTGAGGCTGAATAGAAACCACCAAAATACTGCCCCAAACTCTGCCAAAATCCTCCAAATAGCAACGGCTGGCCCCCTGCTCAATCTCACAGCTCGAAACCTCCAAAAAAAACCCAATCCGGAGCTCCTCTGAAATGGACTACGTCCTCCCTCTCAAGACTGCGCAGTCTCTGAATACACTGCTCCGCCACAAAACCCAAACACCAATCCTCCTGCAAAATAATGATGGAACTACCTCACCCGAGCAAGCACTCGAAGTCCCCTGGGGCTGAGGGTGAGATCTCCGAACAGAGACACTCGGTGCACTAAAGAGTGCTGCAGACAAGCTAAATAGCCAGCATGCTCAAGAAGTCGAAGTGACCAGCTCAATATCATCAACCATCTGTGCATCGATGAAGTTGTGGGTTGCCCCACTGTCTACCAAAACTGAAACTCGCTGCCCCCGTACTATCCCCAGGACACGCACCGTCAAATACTTCGGTACTCCTCGCAATGCTGCAAGGGTCCCCCCTGTGGGTGCAAAAGCTACACCTCCTGCTCCTGGAGGTGGAGGTGGCAAATGATCCTGCGCTGTCCGACTGTCTCCTGCCTCCCCATCCTCAGACTCATCCTCTTCCCCGCCGCTCTCGGAGAAGATCTCAATGAAATGTGCTTTGCCAGCAGCACATCTGTGTCCTGGCGCCCACGGCTCCTGACAGGTAAAGCAAAACCTCTTCTTCTTCAGCTCCCTCCTGGCATCATCATCTAACTATCCATTACCCTGATTCCCCTTTGGAGGCGGAATCCTCACATCCTTCCCCTTTGGCTGGAAAGCCTGTCTCTGGGGGTTAAGGTGTCCTGGTCCTGGGTAAGGCATCCTGCAAATCCCGGGTCCTGCCAATGGCGTCCTGGAGTGTGGCTGGTCTAGTGGATCTGACTAGACCCCGAAGTGGCTCTGCTAACCCCTCAACAAACATGTAGATCATCCGTGCTGCGGATAGATCTGGCACCATCACTGAAACCCTCACGAAATCTGCAATATACGTCTCCGAGCTCCCGGTCTGTTTGAGCCTCGTCAGCTCAACAAAATGCTCCTCCGGATCCCTCCTGTCAAATCTCTCTATCAGCTTCCGGGTGAACTCGGCATATGTGGTCACTGTCGAATGCCCGAGTGTCACCATCCCATGGAACCACCAGTCCTGGGCCTCGCCATCCAAATGCAGCGTAGCCACCTTGATGGCCTCTGACTCCGCCATATGGTGAAGCTGGAAATATATGTCCAGCTTCTCCACCCAAGACTTTGCCGAATTGTTTGATGAGCCATCAAACGTTGGCAAATGGAATCGGCTCGCTATACGCTAGGTGTCCCCATCATGATAATGTCGATGCCCTCTGTGATGATCGTGGGGTCTGCTGTCCCGCTGGAGCTGAACAAAATCTCTGAATGAAAGGGCATCTCTAAACGCCTGCCCATATGCCTGGTACTCCGCAAAATAGTCACCCATGTGACCAGGCTCTGGCTCATGCTGTGCTCCTGCCCCTGTGTCTGCCCCCAACAAAGTGGGCATAGTGGAACGTGTGGGTGCATGTGATGCCTGGTGCTGGGTAGCATCACGCTGAGTGGCAATACGCTCCGGCAAATGGTGGGATGTACTCGATCCCTCACTAATCTGGAAACCCCTTGGGGTTTCACATTGTCTAGCCTCCACAGCGGTGAATCTCTGCCCCATCACCTCGATCTGCCTCACCAAATCATGCACTGATCTGAGGAGCACTTCCCCAAACTATTTTGCATCACTGCCATCTGCCATCGGCTCTGCCTGCTCTGCGTCCACCACAGGCCCCTCCTGTTCTGTGTCTATCTCAGGCTCCCCCTGCTCTGTGTCCACCACCCGAACACGATCCCCCTCTCTGTAGGTGTTCTCCAACCTACGCTCAATATCTCTATACTTCCTACCTCTGTAGCAGATGTAGGGCTTCTCCCCCGGTGTCATAGACAACTAGCTCCACAAGCTGAGCCAGATCTATGCTCTGATACCACTGTAATATCCCGTTTCAGGGATATCTCTAAAACACAAGCAAACTCCAACCAGAGATGGACTGGGAGGGCGTTTACCAGATATTTCACCCCTGAGAAGAGGGTGAGATCTGGAGGCTACCTGGCCCTTTCCAGACTGTGTCTAAGAGTATGGGGAAAACACACCAAGTGGTATAGAACTGAAATGCTCAAAGATCGAAAAATAACAGTAGTGCAAGCATACAATAGCATATATAGAACGTGTAACAAATTCTCCAAAAATATAGAGAGAGAATGCTAAGCCATTTTATTATACTGAGAAATATAATGAAGTACAATAGGTGATCAGAGTGATGGCACCTAGACTTGCTCAAGGCAAGTGAAGAAATACTCTCAGAATGACCAAGAAATGGCTGCTCTCTGAACTGCGTCCCAGCTGCTGGAAAACCGCAGTGTAGCTGCTACTACTAAAACAAGATGAGGATTTGGGGCTGCTCCCCTCCTCAGAATGAGCTGAAACTCTGGAATCTGCCTCTGCTCACCAAACCCAGAAAAACCCAAAAGGCATTTCTAAAATGGTTGACCCCTGAAAATCACCCCCTTGAGGATCTACGCTATCCCCCAAGGCTCTGCGCTGAGGCTGAATAGAAACCACCAAAATACTGCCCCAAACTCTGCCAAAATCCTCCAAATAGCAACGGCTAGCCCCCTGCTCAATCTCACAGCTCGAAACCTCCAAAAAGAACCCAATCCGGAGCTCCTCTGAAATGGACTGCGTCCTCCCTCTCAAGACTGCGCAGTCTCTGAATGCACTGCTCCACCACAAAACCCAAACACCAATCCTCCTGCAAAATAATGATGGAACTACCTTCACCTGAGCAGGCACTCGAAGTCCCCCAGGGCTGAGGGTGAGATCTCTAAACGGAGACACTCGGTGCACTAAAAAGTGTTGCAGACCAGCTAAACACCTAGCGTGCTCAAGAAGTCGAAGTGACCAGCTCAATATCATCAACAACGAATGATCAAAATGAGGAGGCTCTCCTCTCTATATAGCATTAGCCTCTCTCAAACCCTAAGGCTCACCTCCTCCAACGTTGCCTCCCTTTGCCACGTGCTCCATCTTGGCCTGCGCAGTCCCTTCATGTGGTCTACGTGGGCCCCCTCTCTACGTGGTCTCTTGGCCCCCTTGGCTCACTTAAGTTACAACGTGTGTCTACTAGGGAGTGCACTTTTTATTTTTGAGTGAGTTATGTCCCCCCTCAACTCACTTTTATTTATATTTTAACTATAGAAGGCAAAATTAATCAAAATTAATATTTCCAATTAGCTATCGCTAATTGGAAATATTACAGTCTCCCCCGGCAAAATGTTGCTTGACCCCAAGCAATTGTAGTGATGGATGTTGCAAGATCTTCTCACTCTCCCAAGTGGCATCCTCATCCGACAAATTCTTCCACCTCACTAAGAATTCCCGGACTGTCCTGCTCCACAGTTGTCTCTCCCTAGTATCAATCATGGCCTCTAGCTGCAACACCAAATGCCCCTCATCATCCGTAGGCAGTAGCTCATCTGTCACTGTCACCTGCTACCCCAATGCCTTCTTCAGTCATGATACATGAAAAATGTTATGAATCTTGCTGCCTTGGGGCAGCTCTAACTCATAAGCAACCTGTCCAACCCTGTGTATCACCCTGTATGGCCCATAAAAACGGGGCTTGAGCTTCTCAGCTCCCTTCTGCTTCAGTGACGACTGTCGGTATGGCTGCAAACATAGGTAGACCAAGTCTTCTACCTCAAACTATCTCTCCACCCAACCCCTATCAGCATACAGCTTCTACTGGTTCTGCGTTGTAGCCATATTATCCTTGAGAGCTCGGAGGATATCCTGACTCTCTTGGATCCAATCTTTGGCTCTCGAAGCCTTGCTAGCACCAAACATCACATCAACAAAAGATAAGGAATGGTATCCATACAAAGCATAGAACGGAGACATACCGATGGACATGTGATGTGTGTTGTTGTAGAAATACTCTCCCAGATGCAACCACTTCAGCCATGCCCTCTGTTGCCCACTAACATAGTTACGCAAGTAGCCCTCTAGCCACTTGTTAACTATCTCTGTCTGCCCATCTGTCTGTGGGTGGTAGCTGGTGCTCGGTGTCAACTCTGTCCCCACCAGCCGGAAGAGCTCCTGCCAAAATCCGCCCATAAAGCGGTTGTCCTTGTCACTGATGATGGTCTTGGGAAGACCATGTAACCTAAAGATCTCTCTGAAGAACAGCTCTGCCACCTGCGCTGCTGAATAGTGTGCGGATATGGCGAAAAAATGAGCATACTTCGTCAGCTGATCAACGACGACATATATACAATCCTTGCCCTGCACCATGGGCAATCCTATGATGAAGTCCATCAAAATGCTCTCCCATTTCCCCTCCGGAATGGGAAGAGGCTGCAATAAACCTGCGGGATGTCTCATCTCTCCCTTGTTCCTCTGGCAAACCTCGCACTCCCTGAAATGCTGGAGCACGTCCTCCTTGAGGCCCTTCCAAGAGAACCTCTCTCTGATGGTCCGGTAGGTTTTGGTAAACCCCTGATGGCCGGACAATGGTGAGTCATGTGACGCCTGAAGTATCTTCTTCTTGAGTTGTGAGCCCTCAGTCAAGAAGATCCTGTCTCTGTAGTAGATGATCTTGTCGATCACCCTGTACCTATCATCTGTCACCTGACAATCCAGAACCTCACAGGCAAATCTGTCCTTGGAGTACTCCACCAAGAGTCGAGCCCTCCAATCTGTATCCAAACTCATCAAAGACAACGTGGCTGGTCTACATGAAAGTGCATCAGCTACCACGTTGTTCTTCCCCTTGACATACTCAATGTCAAAGTCATAAGCCTGGATTTTACTGATCCACTTCTGCTGCCTCTCCTATAGCTGTTTCTGCTCCAAAAAGAACCTGAGGCTGTTGTGATCAGTTCTCACCTTGAACCTGTTACCCACCAAGTACTGCCGAAATTTGGCCAATGCATGCATAATGGCCAGCATCTCCTTGTTGTATATAGGATACAACTGCTCATGAGGAAGGAGTTTCCAGCTCTCGTAGGCTATAGGGTGGCCTCCCTGCATCAAAACTGCACCGATCCCCTCTCCCGATGCATCACACTCTAAAACAAAAGGCTGCGTAAAATCTGGCAATGCAAGCACTGGGTAGCTGCTCATAACTTCCTTGAGCCTTTCAAAGGCCCGCTGTGTTGTATCTGACCAACGAAATGCCCCCTTCTTCGTCAAATCTGTAAGGGGTGCAGCAAGCTGAGAAAAACTCTTGACGAACTTCCTGTAATAAGTGAAAATACCGATAAATCCCCGAAGTTCCGTCACGTTCCTCGGCTCTGGCCAATCTCTGATGGCCCTGATCTTCTCCTCGTGGACCCTCACTCCGTCCACTCCAATGATGTGACCCAAATACAAAATTTCAATCATCCCAAACTCACACTTGGAGAGCTTAGCATAGAACTGTTGCTCCTCCAAGATATGTAGCACTGCCTCTATATGCTGGAGATGTTCCTCCCAAGTCCTGTTATATATCAGTATATCATCGAAAAAGACCAATACAAACTTCCTCAAATGACAGCGGAAGATATGGTTCATGCAAGACTGGAAAGTAGCTGGGGCATTGGTTAGCCCAAAAGGCATAACCAGGAACTCAAAGTGGCCATAATGACACCTAAAAGCGGTCTTAGGAACGTCCTGCTCCCTCACGCGGATCTGATGGTACCCGGATCTCAAATCAATCTTTGAGAAGAACTGTGCTCCCCTCAACTCATCCATAAGCTCATCAATCCTCGGTATCGGGTACCTGTTCTTCAGGGTCTTTTTGTTCAGGGCCCTGTAATCAATGCACATCCTCAATGTGCCGTCCTTCTTCTTCACCAACACCACAGAAGAAGCAAAAGGACTAGTGTTCGGTCGAATGTGTCCAAGAGCCAGCAAATCCTGAATGGCCCACTCAATCTCGTCCCGATAGGCCTTGGGGTGCCTATACGGTGTGGTGATAACGGCCTGGATACCCTGCTCTAACTCAATCGTGTGCTCAAACCCCCGATCTGGTGGTTGGCCTGGTGGTATATCCCCAAACACCATGTCATATCTGTCAAGGATGGCCTGTGTATCCGGATGAACTGTCTGCCCGGTAGTCCCTGCCTCTGATGCCCGCAACTCAATCGCCCACTCTATGTCTCCCTTCCGGAAGTCTGCCTCCATCTGGTGCGCTGAAACAGTCTGGGGTGGGTAAGTGTGCATCCCACGTATCTTCTCATGCTTCCCGGTCTTCTTATCATCCCACTCCATCTCCAAGGCCTCCCAATCTGTGGTGACCTTCCCTAAGGTAGTTAGCCACTGAACACCCAATACCACATTGGTATCTGGTATGTTGACCACAAAAAAGTGATCGGTCACTGTGTAGGTACCCATCGTCACAGCCAGCTCTGGAACATATCTAGCACACTGCATCGTCTGATCTCCTGGGACCAACACTGAGAATCCATCGAAGCTCTCTGTCGGTATGCCTCTCCGCTCAACCATCTGTGCATCAATGAAGTTGTGGGTTGTCCCACTGTCTACCAAAACTGAAACTCGCTGCCCACATACTATCCCTCAGACACGCAGCGTCAAATACTTCAGTACTCCTCGAAATGCTGCAAGGGTCCCCCCGGTGGGTGCAAAAGCTGCACCTCCTGCTCCTGGAGGTGGAGGTGGCAAATGATCCTGCGCTGTCTGACTGTCTCCTGCCTCCCCATCCTCATACTCATCCTTTTCTCCGCTGCTCTCGGAGAAGACCTCAATGAAATGTGCTTTGCCAGCAGCACATCTGTGTCCTGGCGCCCACGGCTCCTGACAGGTAAAGCACAACCTCTTCTTCTTCAGCTCCCTCCTGGCATCATCATCTAACTGTCCCCTACCCTGATTCCCCTTTGGAGGCGGAATCCTCACATCCTTCCCCTTTGGCTAGAAAGTCTGTCTCTGGGGGTAAGGTGTCCTGGTCCTGGGTAAGGCATCCTGCAAATCCCGAGTCCTGCCAATGGCGTCCTGGAGTGTGGCTGGTCTAGTGGATCTGACTAGACCCCGAAGTGGCCCTGCTAACCCCTCAACAAACATGTAGATCATCCGTGTTGTGGATAGATCTGGCACCATCACTGAAACCCTCAAGAAATCTGCAATATACGTCTCCGGGCTCCCAGTCTGTTTGAGCCTCGTCAGCTCAACAAAATGCTCCTCCGGATCCCTCCTGTCAAATCTCTCTATCAACCTCCGGGTGAACTCGGCATATGTGGTCATTGTCGAATGCCCGAGTGTCACCATCTCATGGAACCACCAGTCCTGGGCCTCACCATCCAAATGCAGCGTAGCCACCTTGATGGCCTCTGACTCCGCCATCTGGTTAAGCTGGAAATATATGTCCAGCTTCTCCACCCAAGAGTTTGCCAAACTGTTTGATGAGCCATCAAACGTTGGCAAATGGAATCGGCTCGCTGTATGTTGGGTGTCCCCATCATGATAATGTCGATGCCCTCTGTGATGATCGTGGGGTTTGTTGTCCCGCTGGAGCTAAACAAAATCTCTGAATGAAAGGGCATCTCTAAACTCCTGCCCATATGCCTGGTAGTCCGCAAAATAGTCACCCATGTGACCAGGCTCTGGCTCATGCTGTGCTCCTGCCCCTGTGTCTGCCCCCAAGAAAGTGGGCATAGTGGAACGTGTGGGTGCATGTGATGCCTGGTGTTGGGTAGCATCACGCTAAGTGGCAATACGCTCCGGAAAATGGTGGGATGTACCCGATCCCTCACCAATCTGGAAACCCCTTGGGGTTTCACGTTGTCTAGCCTCCACAACGGTGAATCTCTGCCCCATCACCTCAATCTGCCTCGCCAGATCCTGCATTGATCTGAGGAGTGCTTCCCCAAACTGTTTTGCATCACTATCATTTGCCATCGGCTCTCCCTGCTCTGCATCCACCACAGGCCCCTCCTATTCTGCGTCTATCTCAGGCTCCTCCTGCTCTGTGTCCACCACCCGAACATGATCCCCCTCTCCGTAGGTGTTCTCCAACCTACGCTCAATATCTCTATACTTCCTACCTCTGTAGCAGATGTAGGGCTTCTCCCCCAATGTCATAGACAACTAGCTCCACAGGCTGAGCCAGATTTATGCTTTGATACCACTGTAATATCTCGTTTCAGGGATATCTCTAAAACACAAGCAAACTCCAACCAGAGATGGACTGGGAGGGCGTTTACCAGATATTTCACCCCTGAGAAGAGGGTGAGATCTGGAGGCTACCTAGCCCTTTCCAAACTCTATCTAAGAGTATGGGGAAAACACACCAAGTGGTATAGAACTGAAATGCTCAAAGATAGAAAAATAACAGTAGTGCAAGCATACAATAGCATATATAGAACGTGTAACAAATACTCCAGAAATATAGATAGAAAATGCTAAGCCATTTTATTATACTGAGAAATATAATGAAGTACAATAGGTGATCAGAGTGATGGCACCTAGACTTGCTCAAGGCAAGTGAAGAAATACTCTCAGAATGACCAAGAAATGGCTGCTCTCTGAACTGCGTCCCAGCTGCTGGAAAACCGCCGTGTAGTTGCTACTGCTGAAACAAGATGAGGATTTGGGGCTACTCCCCTACTTAGAATGAGTTGAAACTCTGGAATCTGCCTCTGCTCACCAAACCCAAGAAAACCCAGAAGGCATTTCTGAAATGGCCGACCCCCGAAAATCACCCCCTTGAGGATCTACGCTATCCCCCAAGGCTCTGCGCTGAGGCTGAATAGAAACCACCAAAATACTGCCCCAAACTCTGCCAAAATCCTCCAAATAGCAACGGCTGGCCCCCTGCTCAATCTCACAGCTCGAAACCTCCAAAAAGAACCCAATCCAGAGCTCCTCTGAAATGGACTGCGTCCTCCCTCTCAAGACTGCGCAGTCTCTGAATGCACTGCCCCGCCACAAAACCCAAACACCAATCCTCCTGCAAAATAATGATGGAACTACCTCACCCGAGCAGGCACTCGAAGGCCCCGGGGCTGAGGGTGAGATCTTCGAATGGAGACACTCGGTGCACTAAACAGTGCTGTAGACAAGCTAAACAGCCAGCGTGCTCAAGAAGTCGAAGTGACCAGCTCAATATCATCAACAACGAATGATCAAAATGAGGAGGCTCTCCTCTCTATATAGCGTTAGCCTCTCTCAAACCCTAAGGCTCACCTCCTCCAACGTTGCCTTCCTTTGCTACGTGCTCTATCTTGGCCTACGCAGTCCCTTCATGTGGTCTACGTGGGCCCCCTCTCTACGTGGTCTCTTGGCCCCCTTGGCTCACTTAAGTTACAACGTGTGTCTACTAGGGAGTGCACTTTTTATTTTTGAGTGAGTTATGTCCCCCCTCAACTCGCTTTTATTTATATTTTAACTATAGAAGGCAAAATTAATCAAAATTAATATTTCCAATTAGCTATCGCTAATTGGGAATATTACACTTATAAACATGCTTGGTTTAGTAGATATTGTTGATTTTGTTGATGATGATAAAAGTTTGGAAGAGATTTGTTGAGGCTTTGTGTGTGAGACACATTGCCTAGGAGGACATCAGGTCAGCACTATGTGTTGATGTCTAGATCCCGAAGTAGGGAGGGTGGCGTTGGTCATAGAGCTTTGACCTTGGATACGCACCTGGATCCCTGGGTTGATGGTTAGCAAGCCTGATGGTACCTAGAAAGGCTGAAAGTTTTAGTCCATCTTAGTCCCACCCAGATAGATTTCCCTAGTTAGGAATCTAGTCTATGGAACTGCGAGTGCCTAAATTGTTCGAAGACCTTGGATAGATTGCCCTGGTCAGGAATCTAGTCCATGGCATTGCAGTGGCGTAACTCTTCATAGTTCATATGTTTTAAGATCTTCCTTGTACTTGTATATGTTATTATGAATACCTCCCTAATTAAGAGAGAGAGTTGAAGAACGTAACTAGGTTCAGTCTTCATAAATGTATTTGAGTCATTATGTAATGTACTTATCGAAAGAATGAAAAATAAATTTTTATTATTGTTACAATGACTTATTAAAGCATGGGTTTCATGCTTGGGTCTTCTTTTATTAGTCAAAGTCCCCATTGTGGACTCCTAGGAATTATATTGAGTCATTAGAGTCATTGTACATTTTATGAGACCCTTCTTGGGCTTTTGAATCATGGAAAAAGAATTATTTTTGAGTAAAAAATGAATTTTGTCACCTCCACATCAAGTTGGCCCTTACCTGATGAAGTCGGCCTGAAAGGAAGCAATTCAACCCACAAGAAGCCAATATATACAAGTGCAGTTCGATCTATTTGTTCACCAACTCAACAAGTTCGATACACAAGAAGCAGTGCAGTAAAAAGTGTGAATTGCAGTAAGAAGAAGGAGAAGTGTAGGGTCGAAGTTCTTGGGCTAATTTATCTCTCTCTCTCTCTCTATGAAATTACTAGGCAGTTGCAGGATCGAAGTTGCTGGAGTTACAGGGTCGAAATTCTGCAGTTGCAGTAGGTCAAATTTGCAGGAGGTCGAAGCTGCAGGAGGGTCAAATTTGTTGGGGTCGAAGTGTTGTTGATGCATAGGTCAAAGTGTTGCATAGGTCGAAGTAGTTGATGTTACATAGATCGAAAGTTTGTTGCTGCAAGGTCGAAGGTCTAGATTGAAGCTACTAGAAGGAAGGCTTGACTTGGTGGTTGGAGGAAGTCTATATCTAAGGTGAAGAGTCTAGGATTATCTCAGGAAAACTATTGAAGGTAGATGTTTTGACTGGGTTTGCCCCTAGATAGGAGTTTTTCCCTAGCAGTGTGCCTACATCTTGTGTTTCTTGTTTTGTGATCTTCATACACACATAATTTGGTAATTGCTTGATGAAAGATAATATAACAAAGAAGTAAAAGAATCCAACATAATTCAAAAGTAATTATCAAGAAAGAGAAATCAAAGACCTAAGTCTACTTGCATTGATTTCTCAACACTGAGAAGAATTTAATGAAGAATTGTAGATTGGGAAAAACTTGTGTGTAATACATTATTGTGCAAGATCTAATTGCTAATTATAAAGTTTCCATTGTGTAAAGGTTAGGCACATCAACGTGTTTCAATTCATTAGTTAATTTGAAACTGTTACCCAATATGGTGTGTGTGTGCACTGAGTCTAATGCCCAAAATATAACAGAAACCCCCCTTGTGTCAGAGGATAGCTAACCTAAAGTGAGAGGAATAGTAGTGGTGGTGATAATCAGCAACCTTCCTGAGTTCCCTTAAAGTTGCACTTGTGTTTCAAGCAGGGTTGCGGGGGAGCGGTTCCCCCCCCCTCCCCTCGAACCTGCTCTCGAAGTGCGCTCCCTACGGGAGCAAACCCGGGAGCGAGGGAGCAAATTTCGGGAGCGAAATCTTCGCTCCCTAACCTTTTTTGCATTTTTTTTTTTTTTTGCAAAAGGATTTCAAATTAATTTTTTTTTCAAAAAAACAATAATTTTAGTGGGGAAGCCTAATGATCAAGCCTATGGCCCTAGTATTGATATGTGATTCATGGTAATGTTAAATTCTTAAAGGAAAAGGATGAAAATGAGAACTGAGGAGAATGTCACTTTTACTCAAATTTTTAACATTACCATGAAATGACTCAGGATGTTTGAGAGTGGTTCTGACCTCATTGGATTTCATATGGAGAAAGTAGAATTTTAGATCTCATTCAAAATCCAACAAACTTATCAATTTTCCAGGATTTCAAGATTGGGGCGATTGCAATGTTTCCATTGGATTTTGTCATGTATTAGGGTATGGAACTCATATTTAATCAAGTGCACCAATCCCTCTATGTACCTTGATGTTAGTGACATTGGTTGTCGAACTCCTCTATCATGACCCTACTAAAAATGTACCTATCACTCAAACAAAACCTTGATTTGACATGCTATGGTTTTTCTATCTTATGTTAATGCTTAGAGGGTGATATTAATGACAAAGATCCCAAGGTTACAGTTACAGAGGTAATGACAAAGATACTTTTGGATATTAATGCTTAGAGGATGATATTAATGACAAAGATACTTTTGGATATTAATGCTTAGAGGATGATATTAATGACAAAGATCCTGATTTTCCAACAACACTCAAAAACTAGACATTTCTCGTGGCAGCAAGAGTCCCAAGCATTAGCAATAGATAATAGATTTACTTGTCTTTTCTATTTTCTTGTAGTTTTTATAACTGTTGACACTTTTATATTTATTATGATATTTTTTGTAAACAACATATGATAATTTAAGTTTGAAGTTGGCAATTATAACTTATTGGTAATGAATTATGAATATGATGCTTCGTGAAAGTTGAAAGTTGTTTCATTTCATTTAATTTTATAACATTTCATTTCATGTTAGATATCCTTTGTTGCAATGGTTACACTTAGCTTACAAGTACAACTTTGGTGATCAATGATGATAAATATTGTATATTGAATTTGAAAGCTTGAAACTTTAAGATTGATGAATCATGAGACTCGGTATGTTGTATGTTACTAACTTCTGGACGTGGTTGATTAAGATTATAACTTTTAGATGATTGATATTATATGGTTCAATCTATGTTTTTATGTTTTTTATATCTAATACATCATTCTACATACTTTTGTTGACATATATGCATCAAAGTATAAAAATATATATATTATATAAAAATTCGCTCCCGAACCGGGAGCTTCTAAAAATGTCGCTCCCGCTCCCACTCCCAAGAAACCTTGGTTTAAAGGCTTAATCACTTGAGTTCAGGTTTGGGAGCTAACACACAATCTTATTTTATTATGGGGATGAGTTATGTCTTTGGTAGTTGCATGCCTAACCCTCATATCGTAACACTAATGACTAATGACTACTCATAAATAAACAGTCTCCTAACAAGAATAAGACAGATAATTCAATATATGGCATAGATAAGGACACCACAATCATCTCACCTGGATAACTGGATAACGTGGTCAGATCTTACATTAAGGACTTCACTTGGATATGTGATCCAATGAAAACTAAAATTACCCTTAAGTTCTCAAATCTGGATCACGTAATGTCAGAAATACAAAACTTCATATCATTAACCACGATTTGCACTTCATTTAGACAATCAAATAATGATATAGAATATATATATATGTTATTAGCCAATTGCACAGTATGATTACTTGAATTTATTGGTTTACAGTTTATTAAAGTTTTCAAAGGTAAGTCAGTGCACCACTTACAAATGTCCCAATCACGAAATTTGATTTTGTTAGAACTTTTGGAGAAATGAAATGATTTTTCCTCAGACATTAATTTAGTATCTTTGCTTTGCAATGCCAGAAGCCAGCGACTACCAAGTGAACTCAAACCTCAAAATTATTTTCCTAATTTCTAAGGATACTGAATGAAAAACATCTTTCAGAATACAGTATGTTTAAAAATTTGTGAAGATCTCCCGGATAAACATTGCTTCAATGCAGTAATGAAAGGTATTACTAGGTTATAACGATTTAGACTGCTGTAAAAGAAAGGTGTTCTAAATTGTTTCAAGCTGAAATGATTAAGGTTATTTGTTTCCACTAGGTCCTTTTGTGGTATACTAAGGAAGTGCTGCTGCTGGTAGCAATTCCAATTCCATAGTATGCATCTATACATGAAAATTCCCATCAAAGAGGAACCTAAGCATCTATCAGAGAGTAAGTTCGTGCTTAGCATGGTTTTCCTTACTATAACAATTCAACAAGTTAGTAGGTTGTATCATGTCTATTCAATTAGCTATGCAAGTTAAATCACTGTTCTTGCAATGCCGCAAAGAGCTCTAAATGGACTGCATAATATTTGACAAAAATCTAATGATAAATTCTTATTTCCTACCTAAATCTAAACATTAGAACCCTGAAAAGTGGAAGACTTTTCATGAAATACAAAACCTAATTTCAGAAAGAGGGTGTCTTACCACATATGTAGTAGAACCTAATTTTACTCTCAAATCCCCAAGCCATGCGCAGCCAATCTTGCTGGTGGTGATCTATCAGATAGACTGAATATGACAATGATGCAATCACCTGCATGAGCAGGAAAAGTAAACAAAAATCAAATAGTTCCAATACAAAATATTTCAGTTTATTTATTTTCAACTTGAAGCTCAAATTAATACATATCAACACCTTTCACATGATCAGCACACGTAGTAAGACTATTTTATAATCTGAAATGATGACATATCATCATGCTTTATTTGAGATTTTAATATGAAAAATAAAAACTATAACACAATTTACCATCACATGGGAGACTACTTGACTCCAGGAACTGTTTGATTCTTAATCTTGGACTGTTTCATGATGATGACATCAAGACACTGTTTCACTGCCTTAATCGTTTCCTCCACAACTTCATATTGATGATGATGATGATTGCTACCATCCACTCAGACTAACTTTGGTCTATCTGACCTTTAAGAAAAATGATAAGGAATTAATTGGTTTGCTTTAACATTTTTTATATCTAATTGAAGAGACTGGATCCTAATTCTCCATAGTTTTCATGAGTTAATAGGTTATGAAGATCATTGTGTTACAAATATTTTGAAAATGACATCTAATTTGGGTATGTGTAGGACATTCCAGGAGAATGTGTTTTTAATCCTCCCCCTTCTCAATATCACAAAGACAACAAATTAATTCATCCCACAACATTTTAGAATTTGTCCAATGCAATGTTTCACTATGGAGCTTGTGAGTGTTCATCTTATTTTAACAATGTTAATTTTCTTTTTTAAGCTAGCTATAATAGAAAGATACTTTGATCTTCTAGATTGGTGTTAAGGACCTCTTTATAGTACTTTAGGCTTCTCTTGTCCTCTATTTCTTCAATGCACCACGATTCCTTCCTAAATTTAGATGTGATCTTATTTTTAATGGCATAATATTCTATAGCATGACCTCCTCTTCTATTCTCCAATGGTTTAGCCAAGAATTAGCATCTTTATGCCATCACCTATTACACTATGAAGCTTCTTATCTTTCATGTTAGTCATCTTGTGCTTAAAGAATAGGTACCTAGTCATAGGCATTGTCTCAACGGGTGAAAGGGATTGGATAAGATATGCTTCTCTTAATTTTAAGATTACAAAATATAAAATGCATCTAGATTTGCTAAATTTTCCTCCAAGATTTTCTAGTGATATTACAGTCCCAAAGATCGCATCCATATAAGATAACAAGAGTAACGAAAGTATCAAAATGGAATTTATTTTTTTCACAAAAGCATAAAATCATTGATTTATGGTAGTTCTCAAGACTAAAATAGGCTTTCCGCCCATGGGGCATAGAATAGACGGTGATGGCATGTATTGTTAAGTCACTTCGTGATGTGAAGGTCACCAGTTCAAAACTCCGTGGGAAAAAAGTCAGCCATGTTAAGGGTTGGTGTGGCCCAGGTCAAGTGCGATCCCCAGGTGATTTTGACGTCTTAGATGCCCATGGGTCGCAGCTTCTCAAGCCAAAGGTTAACACTGTAGTCATCTCTGGAGGACATAGACAACTTGACAAACCATAAAAAAAAAGGCTTTCCATACTCCATTTATCTTTTTCTCAATGCTACAATACTACTTAAGTTTGGGAGTAAGGTTAACTTTAAGATACCTGTATGATTTTACTATTAGCTTTTGGGGTTACTCCAAAAAAAAATTCACCTAGCTAGGATAGTAGTAGGTCTCCTAGTCCCTTGGTGATCCTTCATAAAAATATGGATGGCTCAATTTTAGTGGATGCTTGACCTTGGATAGAGTGCTAGCATAGCGCACTTACCTAGGAGGTTGTTATCCTATATGGCATGATGAATAACCCATTAGGTGCACATAATGGAGGAGTTAGTTGCTTAAATAGGATAGGTAGCTACCTAGAAAGAGGAGGAGCACTAGGCACTTGGGAGGAGGGCACTTAGCCCTAAAAGCATGTGAACATGTGGCAAACACCTTGAAGGTTGGATACTTTACTTGAAGATGCTCAGGAAAAGGAGCATACATCATAGAGGTTGGTTATGGAGTTGAACACATATGTTGGGAAGAAGCATTGGATCAAGTAGCTACCTTGGCACACATGTTGAGGAGCATTGGGCACAAGAGAACATGTGGCACATAGCTAGAGGAAGATCACCATGCATGATGACACTTGGAGAATAAACCAACAAGTAAAAAGGAGTGTTGGGCTAATAACTCACTAGATAGCTCACCATCTTGGACAAGGGGCAATGGGGTTGTGCAAAACCCTGGTGTGATACGAATGTAAAACCCTAATGTGACCCTAGCATGTAAAACCCCCATGTGACCCTAGGGTAAAAACCTAGTGTGATCCTGTTGTGACACTTCTAATCCTTGTATTGTAGAGCACTCCATGTTGGGTTGCCATGTCAACTTAGGTCTAGGGCTACTTGTGTTAAACTTGTGTATGTTTTATGTTATCCTCCCTCACCTATTCTATTTAAAGGAAGGGGAGAGCCTTTGTCATTACTGACTACTAGTGTATTATTTATTCTATCTTTGTAATTGTCTTGTACAAGTCTTGTAGCAAGCAACACCTATGGTTACTAATGTGAACCCTATAGGAGACATGATGATAAATGCTAGCGATAGTGATAAGTTTAAGTCTTAGCACTTGTCTGATGCAAAAGAAGAATACCTAGAGATTGTGTGATGTAAATAGTAAAGCAAGATCATCGAGTGCAAAAGTTTAAGAGAACACTTGGAGTTGTTGGAAAAGTAACTAGGTTTAGTCTTCATATTTATCTTTGTACTTGTATTAATTTGTCTTTATGTAAAAGAAGAACAAGAAATTTATATTATTATTTCTTTAGTCAAGCATGTTCTTCATGCTTCTAGGTTTTGTCGAAGTCAAAGAACTGAATTTGGGTCAAAGTCCATTTGGACTCTTTGTAAGAAAAAAAAAATTGCTAAAAAGAATCAAAAAGTCCTCCATAACACCAAGTCGGCCTGCTGAATAGACGTGACCCTTCATAGTGACGAACAACCATATGTTGTCACGTGTTCTCATTCATTTTGGCAAGAATTTTTTGTGGATCTTTTGTGATAGTCTCTGTGGTAGAAGAGGTGAGTTTTTTGTGGTATAAGAAGTGAGTTTCCCAAAGCTGAAGACCTGAAGAGAATGCAAGTTTTTTGAGATTAGAAGTCCTAAAAAGATGTGAATTCTTAAGGAGATATGCGAGCTAATATAACTGTTTTTATGATAACATTTTAGCTAATGTAGGACTGTAATGCGAGTTGATAAAGGACCTTAATGACTGTAATCTGCAAGTTGAAGGAGGACTACATGGTCAGTAAAATATAAGCTACAAGAAGGATGAAGACAAGTCATCTTGTGATAGATTGACTATCTTATTGAAGATGAATCAGACAGAGGATGTAGGACTGACTTGGGGATCTTATGGAGGTAGTTGTCTTGGTCTTGGTCTTGATATCTCATTTGATCTAATTCTATATGAAGAGGATTGCTCGGGTTTTCCTCAATTATGGGGTCTTTCCCTGGTGTGGAGCCTATATCTTGTGTTTATTGTGTTGAGAAATCTAGGGCATTAGGATTAGGAGATTTCTCTATTATGATAACTGCTTGTAAATGCTTTTTACTTTTTTAGATTGGAATATTTTCTTTAGTTAGATTATTACAGTGTTACCAAGGCATCGACAATAAAGAGACAAGAGACACTAAATGTAGGCGATCAGCAAGGGCCAAAACCTCTCCCACTTGAGAGGAAAACCCAAACGAATTCTTCTTCTTATAGAGACTTCAATTGACGAATACCAAGACCAAGACCCTTGACCTATTTTCCTCTCCAAGACCAAGTCACAAGGCTTCCTCCACTTCCTTTCGTCAACGATGGTCAAATTGTTGACTTCTCCTTCTTTCTCGGTTATACTTCAGACTTCGACTTCTTGAAATAGACCTGCAACTTTTCGACCTTCCCAGAAACCCTAATTGTAGCAAATGAGAGAAATTTTGTTCCTTGATTTCCTTCGCTTCAAATGGAGACACTTTCTTCTTAAACTCATCTTAAGGGTCAACTTGCTTTCTCCTTAAAATTGACCTCTTATCATGACTGTGATACCTCGGTCCTTCCTACAGTAGACAGCTCTGTAATCTCGCACGTGTGAAGTATATGGCCCTAAAACAGATCAGAAAATGGCTCGATTGTCTTCCCTTTTCCTTCGCTTGGTGATGAGGCTTCTCTCCTGAGTTTCTCACAAATATTCTTGTTCATATTGCCTTCTCTGAAATTATGTCCTCAAATGAAAGTCAAGCTACCTATAAATAGTGGTTTGCCCATGTAAATAAGCCGACTTGAGAGAGTCCTAGGCCAACATGTCATTTGGTGTAGTCTCATTGCTCCATTTAAGGCCGACTTGTTGGAGGTGCTTGAGCTTGGTCTTGGAGGGTCTTTTGACTCTTTCAATGACTCACATACATATGTAACATGCCCAAGAAAGGTCTTTCATACATGACATTGATTCAATTGACTTTATGACCAATCCTAAGAGCTCACAATGGGAGCCTTAACTAATAAAAAACTCCTTGCTCATGAAACCCATGAGACAAGCATTACAAAAAATAATTCTATTTTCTTCTTTTCATCAATTACATAAAATCATAATTATACATGTCATTATGAAGACCGAACCTAGCTACACTTTTCAACATATCTTCTCTTGTGATCTTCATGTTTATATTTTGGTAATTTCTTGATGAAGTAAAGGAACATAAAAAATTAATAAAGAAGCCAACAAAGTTCACAAGTAATTATCAAGTAAGGAAAATCAACCTTTACCTTGATTTTCCAACATGGTATCACAGTTAAGGTCGGTAAAAGGAGGTGTGAAGATCACTTTTGCTGGCAAAGAATCATAGACTAACACATCCTTGAAGAGGCTTGATGTATATGTTTCGTGGCTCGCTGAAATAAAAAAGGATTGTATATACATTTCAGTGACTCGTTCCTATGGTTCGATATATTTTATAACTCACACAACATCCAAGGTTCAATAATCACAGTGATGGTTCATCCTTTATGGCCTGCAAAAGATCTATATTATGACACGTACTATTCTTTGTATGGCTCGACGATTACATCACATCTTTAAACAGTGAGAACACAATAGTATAACTTTCCTGGCATCTTGAAGCAGATATCTTGAAGCACAATCTGAAATTGATCTCAGGACTGGAGGCATCAAGGCCCTAAAAAGAAGTCTAGACCTGGACCTCCGTTGAGAAGATTAAAGTAACAGTTAACAATGATCCAAGGAGTTTTTGAAGCATTAATGAAATACTAAGGAAGAGCAAGTTTCTATCCTCTAGTGTGAACGTTTGCAATAAGAAGATTGAAGGCATATGTACAAGTCCTCTGAAATAGTAATGATGTCACACATTCGAGTTCGTTTGGCAGTGACAAGACACTACACCTTAAATATGCTACACCTGGAAAATGACCGGAGTTATCATTGGCATTCTTGAAGAAGAAACAGATCTCACTATGACAAGTACAACACCTTAAAAATGTTTGGATTAGTTCTAGTTGGTAATTCTGAGTTGAATCCCTCGATTGGTTCTGAAAAGTAGACCGAGCTCATCAAGGTCGTAATACTACATATCTACACATCATTCTAAGTGCAAAACATCAAAGATCATATGTAAAATAGATCTGAAGCAGCCCTAGCCGAAGTCAAGCAGGACGAGTTTTTGTATCTTCTTGGGACTGGTTTTTTGCTGCAAGTTTCTTTGGAGTGCAGGCCGAGCATTTGAAGGTGAAGTCTGGCAGTTTTGGTGCATATCTGAGGTGTGTTTTATCTCTGATTCAGACCGCAAACCTACTGTGTAAATTGCAGACGTTGAATCTTCTTTTAGAGGAGGCTTAACCTAGGCTGCCAAGTGTAGGAAGTAGCAGCAAGCAAAGCTTATTTTGGAGGGTAAAACGCAGGGTTTGCAATAGAGTATTAGGGATGACGTATGCCCTAGCCATGGCGAACAGAACTCAGTGGAAGTACTAAGGAGCCAAGGAAAAGAGGAGCAGAAAACAAGGTATGTTTGTCTCTTTTTGTTGATGTGTTGCTAGTGGATAGTTGGTCCAAGATTGGACAGCTTGTTGGAGCATCTTAAGACTGTTAGAAGGGCAGAAAGAAGGTGTCTTTGTTGTGCCCTAGTTTAGGGCTCCTTCAAATAAGGCATTGTCCTTAAAAGGTTGTCCTAAACTCTGTGAACATGTGCACTGAATGGGTGGCCGAGACCCTAAATGAAGAGATGTATGACCACACAGTTTTGAGGGAATCCTGATCTTCAAGTGGGCCATATTCAACCTTAGAGAATGTATTGTAGCAGATGGGCAGCAAGGTAGGACATGTATAGTGAAGGAAGAAAGATCTGATTTTGGACAGTTAGAGAAGCAGTCTATGTACAATGGTTTGATTGGTAAGGCCTAAGTGTTGTGGACAAGTGGCAAACTTGTCAAAACAAGTGGACTCTAAGTTAATTAACTTTTGGAGAAGCCCTAAGAAGCAGTCTTTCAGTAAAGTCTGTCTTTCAGTAAAGTCTGAAGGATGTTTAGAGGGCAGATTTGAAGAAGCTCTTTGTACAGTGACTGCAAGTGTTGACTATTGTGTGGACAGATTTGTAAAAACTCTTTGTGTGGACAGATTTGTAAAAACTCTCAGAACAAGTGAAGTAATGGACATTCACTGTCAAGTGGGTTGTGTTTGGAAGACCTTATGATAGATATATTGGAGATATTGGAAGGTAGTTTGATTGGTGCCCTAAGGGCTGTCAATTTGAGGGTTATGTACAAAAACCCTAAGGACTGTCATCCTAAAGGCAGGACTGACTAGAAGGTTCATTTGAAGACCCTAAGAGTTGGCTATTTTGGAAAGATGAGAATAGCAGCTAGAGGGCAGAATTATTATAGACTATAAAGCTGTGTTGTTTGATAAAGACTGATTGGAAAGGTTAGCCAAGTTGACTGAACAATGGATTGGCTGACCTAGTATTATGATGATCAGAACTGTGTGATGGATTATCTTCAAGGAAAGAAGCACTGCAGAAAGTAGTGTTGGACACAGTTTTGGATGTAGTTGGTGAAGACCTCAAGTACAGGATCATGGATTGTTAGGAGGCAGCTTTGGAGCCCTAGTTCAAGAAGTTGCAAAGATGAGCAAACTGAGTGATAAGAGGGTTGGTTGAGGAAGCCACAACTATAACAGAGAGCTCATGTAAGGGAAGTATGAGTACTTCTGACACAAGTTGAGGCTTGTTGATGAATCCTCCACGTTTGAGAGGGAGTGAGCATGGATTTATCCTCTCAAGTTGAGAGGGAGTAAGGTTGGACATTGGTTCTCTCTATGCCATGTACTAGGCTAGGACTAACTGTCATAAGTCTAGTGCATGCATCATTGATAGGGAGAATTGATTGAATAAGTTTTGTTCTCCTTGTGTTAGGTATTGTGACAGATTAGGATAAGTCAAGCACATAGACATTGATAAGGAGAATGGTGGATTGGATAAGCATCTTGGACAGACATTCTTAAGTAATGTACTAAAATGGATTAGGATGGAGATCCTAAGTCAAGTACATGGACTTCGATAAAAATGGTTTGATAGACAAACATTTCCTTGAGGGAAATGGTCAGATGAAAGATATTATTAGGGTATGCTAGGTGGAGTATGCACCTCAATAAGGCGATATGGTGTCCCATGGAATGCCTCCCAGGATTGTGCTCTGAACTTGTGAGAGATAGATGTACCTGTCAATGCCTTGGTAATGTGACAATGTTAGCTATGATGATACTTTCATGTTTTTCAATCTGGATCCGTTCTTATGAGAATATTTCAACTTGAGATAGACCTATTGAGTCATTATGAATACCTCCCTAGTTAAGAGGGAACATTGGAAAAGTAACTAGGTTCGGTCTTCATATTTATCTTTGTACTTGTATCAATTTGTATTTTAAATTTTTATGTAAAAGAAGAAAAAAAAACTATATTATTATTTCTTTAGTCAAGCATGTTCTTCATGCTTCTAGGTTTTGTTGAAGTCAAAGAATTGAATTTGAGTCAAAGTCCATTTGGGCTCTTTGTAAGAAAAAGAATTTTTTTTGTTAAAAAGAGCCAAAAAGTCCTCCATGAGGCCAAGTCGGCCCTCCAGATGATCAGGGCAGCCTGTTGAACAGACGTCACCCTTCATAGTGACGAACAACTATATACTGGCACCTGTTCTCATTCATTTTGGCAAGAAAAGTTTGTGGATCTTTTGTGATAGTCTTTGCAGTAGAAAAGGCGAGTTTTCCGTGGTATAAGATGCAAGCTTCCCAAAGCTGAAGACCTGAAGAGAATGAAAGTTTTCTAAGGTTAGAACTTAGAAGTCCTGAAAAGATGTGAATTCTTAAGGAGATATGAGAGCTACTAGAACTGTTTCTGTGATAACATGTTAGCTAATGTAGGACTGTAATGTGAGCTGATAAAGCACCTTAATGATTGTAATTTGCAAGTTGAAGAAGGATTACAAGGTCAGTGAAATATAAAATATAAGCTACAGGAAGGACGAAGACAAGGCATCTTGTGACAGACTGACTAGCTTATTGCAGAGGAATCATGACAGAGGATGGAGGGCTGACTTAATGATCTTATGGAGGTAATTGTCTTGGTCTTGGTCTTGATATCTCATTTGATCTGATTCTATAAGAAGAGGATTGTTCGGGTCTTCCCCAATTGTGGGGTTTTGCCCTAGCGTGGAGTCTATATCTTGTGTTTATTGTCTCTCGTGATCTTCATGTTTATACATTGGTAATTGTTGGATGAAGTAAAAGGAACACAAAAATTTAATAGAAAAGCCAACAAAGTTCACAAGTAATTATCAAGTAAGGAAAATCAACCTTTATGTTATATTCCTAATTGGAAAATAACAGTAAATACCAAAAACATGAACTAGGAACTAAGGAAAATCAACCTTTATGTTATATTCCTAATTGGAAAATAACAGTAAATACCAAAAACATGAACTAGGAACCACAATTAAAATTAAAGTCCAAGCACCCAAATCGGAACACCATATAAAATAAGCAGAATAACTGAGTACAAAATGATTAAGAGCAATGGAACTTAAGCTTGTTATGCAAGCTATGCAAACCCCAAGTGAAATATCGTTGACCCAACAACTGAAATGGCTCCAAACTGATAATGCACACTGCCCAGAAAATCTGCAATAGGTTGCCAAATGGAACAGGAAGTTCTACTCAAAATAATGCCCAGAATGCTCTGAAATTTCAGCCATGAGCTCCTTTCCTCAAACCCAAAAATATCGAAAAAATGTTTGGCCTATCTCCAAGCCAACCCACAAAGTGATGCAAATTCCCCAGCTAACTAGCAATTCTCTCTGCTATAAAAATGAGGATTTCAAGCCCAAATATCGCTCGAAAAATTCTGTAAAATTAGCTAGAGACTCCTCTCAATAAACTCACAAAAACCAGAAAGGGTTTGGGTTGAATCCACTGACCCCCAGTGACCCCCAATAAGTGCAAACTTCCAAATTTGGCTATAAAACTCCACACAATCTTGATACTGTTGAATTAATCCCAAAATACACCACTGGAAATCTCTCCCATCTCTGGCTAAATTCTCCCTCGAGGTATACCTCCAATCTCTGGCCCTTATCTCTCCTCAACCTTTATTCCTCCAACCCCTATGCAAGCCTACCTGGAGACCCCTGCACACTTACAGAAATGTAGAATTTCAGCCCCAAGAATTCCCTCAAACTCAGCCCTACTAATCACCACAAAATATCCAGATAAAATAATGGAAAACACCTGCAAATCCTCTGATGTTTTGCTCCTCCGTAACTAATCTCCCCACAAGTAATTCGAACCACTTCTAGGCCCTGGAAGAAACACACACTAGCTATAATGACATGCAAATATGTCCAATGGAAACTCTGAATTGAGCTCTCCAAATTTTCCTCACTAGGGAGACACTCAAAGTTCTCCGAAATGAGGGTGGAATTCCGCTTGGAACTCCTGTGCTAAACAACACTTCTCTTCTTGTGCTAAACAGCTCCAAGAGAAGATGTAATGTGAAGTGTAATAGTCAAAAAAATAATTCACAAAATGGGTCCATTCTCCTTTTATAATTTCTCTTCATGCCTCTAGACTCCTTTTTTTAATATTATTTTATTGGTGGGGATCATTTTCCACTAAGTTACTTTTGCCACCATTTAATAAAATAATAATTTGACACTATTCTCTAATAAAATAATACTAACCACCTTTCTCCAATAATATTTGCCCATTCTAATTAATATTATTAAAATTGGGCAAAATTCCTTAGTGACTCCCATGCTCACAAAATTTGGGATATTACACATTGATTTTCCACCAGGAGCTTGGTGTGATGCTTAGCTTGAAAAAGACTTGAAGCATTAGTTAGGCATGTTAGGCTTTTTCTACCATATTATAAGGTCGAGGAGATGAACCCTTCACTCTGTTAGGGTCCTATAATAATAGGGATCATAATTTTGAATTGGTTATGTTTAGTCTTGTAATATTGTACATACCTTTGCTTTTCTGCAAATTTTTTCCCATATTAAAAAATGAAAAGAAGGTGTGTCCTAAAAGAATAATCAAAGGACCAAAAAGATATAAAATGTGAACCCCACAAAAAAGAAGAAAAAATAAATTCTGAAAGTGTTGCATATTCAAATGTCACTACTGTTACTTTACTTTACTTTTGCAAAAAAAATTGTGTGCGGCTTGTCCAAAATGCCACAATTCATGAAGATCATACAGTTTAATCTTGATTCATTCATGTCTTTGAATTTCATGTTATGATAGTTAGTGAATAAAGATCTGACCAAACCATTTAATCTTGGCAGATAAGTAATTAGGTAGAGAATAAATGAGCTCATAAGTTTAATCTGAGCCATTGGAAGATATAAGGTTAAAAATAAGTTAGTTTTCTTATCAAAAGAAAATAAAAGGGTCAGCAAGCTCAAATGCACCCAATAAAGGAAGTAAAAATGTTAGGATAAATAAAAGGTAGGTAGGATACTTTCAAAAGTTATGGAAAGCATCATTTGGTTTATCTCTTATCACTGATGTCTTTCGAACATTTTCCCTGATCCCAAAAACCCTTTTCCCCTTTGCAAACCAATTCCCCTTGCTAAATCCCTCTTTCCTCTCTTGGAAACAATTTCCTATCCTAAAAACCCATTTCCCCTTGCTAAAAACCCTTTTTCCCCTCTTAAAAACTTTTTCCCCTCCTAAAAACCCTTTTCCCTCCTAAATCCCCTTTCCCTTGTTAAAAACCCTTTTCTGCTTAAGACTAACTTTATGTTTTCAATAAAACATCAAAACCTACTTATCCAAAGTTTCAAAGCGTGAAATAAAATATTTAAACGGGTCCCACTTTCCCTTTAACGTAAATCCCCCTGCTTAATATATATTCCCAACCCCTTTCATTTAACCCTTCCACCTATTTATTACCCGACCCCAATTCCTTTGAAAACCCAAAAACTTGTCAGCCGTTAGATCGCCGCGAACTAGATCTAACGACCAATAAAGCTTTTCACACCCCCCAACGTCCGATATTTAAAACTAATGGGGGGTGCGAAATGGGTGGTTTTATCCACCCCCTCCCTTGCCACGCGGCACCACCAGATTTTATCGCACCCCCTCATCCTAAAAACTGCAAACCACCTTTTGTTGTGCGATAGACCATGCAATAAACCACCAAACCATTTCCAAAGCGTGCGATGAAACCACCACTATTTGAAATAAACCTCCGCGCCATACGATAAACCCCAACGTTCAAAGATAATAAACCCCGCCCTAAACCGTTATTTCACTATTTCTGTTCGTTTCCGAAAAAGACCAAAAGCCTTCACCAACTAGATTTAAAGCCCCTGCTGCCGCCTGGACCCTTCTGCAATCAAAATTTTCAATATTCCAGGTAATCCTAAGTACCTGAAACCATCTAATTTGCTTATTAACTCAATAATTAAACAAATTAATGGCTTCCCAGAGCATTATAACTGTAAACCCTCTTCAACCACAAGTGTTAGATGTCGACCACACCCCGTTGGCTGATAAAGACTTCAAAATCAATGACATTGTCACTGATAGCAACCTTTTGGAGCTCCACTGCTGGAGCCATGATAAATTTGTTGATCGGGCGGATGATATTCATCTGTGGGACTCTGACCTGCCCAAATACATATTCCCACAAACCTATCAGTTCCCAGAACTCATCAGACTGTGCCAAATAAGCTATTTGCCAAATGAAAGAGCTATAGTTGCTCCAAACCAGGAAATCCTATTTACAATCACTGCTCAATCAATCAATCAAATGTTGCAGATTCAACCACAACCAGAGGGAGTACATTTCTCAATTGAAACCCTTACTGAGCTTTACTTGAAGCTAGACTTCCCTAAAAGGTTCCAAATCTTTCAAACTTTCCTCCCTCCATCAGTAGAAACTCCTAAGAACAATCCTCCATACTCAGCTACCATGTTTTCAGAAAGAACCAGGCAAATTGTAACTATGTTATCCTGTATTTTAGGATATTTTACTGATGAGCATGTAGATGCATCCATCCTTGGTTTCCTATCCATCTTTTGCCCAGGTCAGCCTCCAGTTACAACCTTCAATTTTGCCCAATACCCGGTAGATGCCATACATGATCAACTGATCAAACTGCCAGAAGAGGGAGTATTCAAATACTCCTCAGTTTTGTTTCATTTGTTCTTATATTTTCAATCAAAAAGGTTTGCAGTTAACCTACAAAAACTGGACACAGAGGGTAATCCCCAGTCTGTTGTCTTTTGGACATCCTTAATCAGAAAGGATTCCACTGAATTCAGTTTCAAAGACTTTATTGATTCTTTTGTATATCTAGTAGTGAACATGCTTAGCAGTAGCATTCAGCCTAGAATCGGTGAAGAAATCAAAAAGGTTCTACAGCTATCAGATCAGAGCAAAACAAGGGACTGGTATTTATACCAGAAACATACACAAATCAGAGTGTATGGAAGCCAATTAACTCCATACAAGCTTCCCAAATACCTCCCAATGAGGATATTTGCTTTAGAATACATCAAACAAATCTTGAATTCAGATGAAATCAATTTCCTTTCAGCTAAAAAGAAGACTCAATTCAAGATTAAAAACCAACTAGGGCATTTCGTATGCAATAGTAGGAATGTTGGACAGGAAGCAGACAGATGCTTACAAGAGTTCAAGTTCAGTAGCAGTTTCAAATGGCCATATGACCCCTTGGGTGTCATAAGTAAATTGAGAGTTAAGTTCAAACTCACCCCATTCATTCATGAGTCTAAGCCTGAAATTGAAAAGTATTCCAACCAATCAGAGTGGTTGGAAAACACTTTACAGGAGGTGGAGAAGCAGCTTGATACTAGTTCCATCCTGCTTACTCTAGCCCCACAGGACAGAAATTCAAAGAGAGCTAGAGAAGAAGGCTCTTATTCTGCAGAAACTACTTCTAATACTAAATTTTAGCTTATGTACAGGAAGAAAACAAGACTAAATCCAGTGATAGAGCAAGAAGAGACGGTTGAAACCATTGATGTAGATATTGTTGTCAGAGATGATGCACCTCCAACAGTTTCAGAGGAAACACATCAGCCATCAACTTCCAGTGCACAAATTATTCAAAAGCAACACAGTGCAGAGGTTTCATCATCTAGAAAACCTGTTGAGAAAGAGAAAAATATCATGGAGAAATACAAAGAGATTAAAATCAGAAATGAAGTATTGAAGGCTGTCACATATGCAGGGTATTGAAAGCAAACTCCTAGTGATCAGAGTAGGTTGCTTTCAGCTTATGACCTCGAGACAAGGAAGATGCAGATGACATTTCTACAGCCAAAGGTGCAGGCCCCTAAAACTTCAGAAGATTATACTATAACAACCTTTGAAGTTCCTACCAAGGATGTACATCCAATTGACCAGATTGAGTTTCACAAATAGGTAGGAGAAATGATTTATTCCACCATGACACACAAAGCTTTAAGTGTCCAAAAGTTACAAAATTCTCTAGAAAATATAAAGACAGTTAAAGTTAGAAAGAAATTCATCACAAGCAAAGGATAACAGGATAAAGTCACTTGACTATTTGGTAATGGAAGTTGGTTATAATCCAAAAGATATTAAAATAGCAGAAGAACTAATAAAGAAGAAAAATGCAGACATAGTTGCACTGAAGAAACAACTAAGTTACCAAATACTGAGCATCCACAAACCAAGGAGGTTTTGGAAAATGATAATCAAAAGGATGAAATGATGAATCTCATCATTTAATTGACAACTCAACTGAAAGAAATGGAAACAGAAATGGATAAACTTGTGCAGGAAAAGCAAGCCAGTATGGAAGCTATTCCCATTACTGCTATTCCTATAGCATCTACAGTAGTTCCAGCATCTACATCAGCTCCATTGTCTACAGCAGTTCCAGCAACTACATCAGCATCAGTTCCAGCAACTACATCAGCATCAGCATTACCAACAACCCATCCCACTGATGAGGCCAGCAAATTGACCAAAGCAATGGAAGATATGTCCATTCAAACTACAAAAATCAACAAGCTCAAAGAACAAGTAAAGAGTTTAGAAGATGAAAAGAAATTGACAGCAGTTAAGCATCGAGCAGAAGTACCGAAAGCAAATAGATTCACTGACAGAATCCACAAGCTGGAAAAAGAGCTATCACTAAAAGAGCCTTTAGCCCAAGCAAAACAGTAGTTGTGGGCCAATATCATTAACTCAGTTAATGATATTTGGCCTTCTATACAGGTTATATTTGAACAAAAGGACTTGATAAAGGAGGCAGGTGATGCAATTCAAAAGGTCAAAGACAATCTCGAAAAGAAACCAGAGGAAGCTTATGAGATAATAAAATCCCTGAATTCCAAAAATAAATAGGAATTGGAGGAACTTGGGATAACTGACATAACAAAAACTATCTTAGAGGTGAAGAAAGTGATTTCCAAGAGAAATCTGATGGTACAGCTTGAAGACAAATGTCAAACTATGGAAATTGCAGTGAACAGGTTTTTGAACAAGTTTGATGTACTGAGACAGAAGGGTCTGCCTAACCCTTTAGTAATCAATGATAAACTCATGAGACATGAAGACTATGATAAGAAGATAAGGGAAGTAGCCAAAGAAACTTCCAATAGTTCATCAATGAAGGGCGTACCCACAGGCAAAGTACTTCTACAGACTTTAGAAAACTTCTTTTACCTCCAGCATGAGGTAAATCACCTTTTTGTGAATAAACCCACATTTGCCAAATATACAGAGGCAGATGAAATTTACCAGAGGATAATGAAAATCAAACTTCCAGATGAAGAAACATGGGAAAATGGTGTGATTTACTATGACAGGTTAAAGAGCAAACACGTGAAAGAAGACAGATGAAAGAAGCAGACAGCGTGAAAGAAATAAACAGTAACAGCAATCAAAGAAAACAGGGCCAGATTTTAGTCAGTTAATAGGTGTCACTATCTTTTTGCATAAAGATATTTTATTTCCTTAAATAAATCCTAGTCAGTTGACAAGATATTTTGTAATGTTTTTGTATAAATACTTCATCATTTGAAGTATTAAGGGTCGGTCTAGTGTGGATTTCTGAATACTTTAATAATTGACTGGTCTCTTGCCAAAGGGTTACTGTACCAATTTCCAGTTGACAGATTGATCAAGTAATAAAGAAACTTCTTTACAGAATTCATGTGATGAGCCATCTCAATGAAGTATAATTTCAATTGTTCATGTTCTTTCTTCAAGTATTCCATAAACTTAAATGTGTTCTGAATTTGAATGATATAACAAGAGTTTTACTGCAAAATTTGTTTAATTACACTCTGCTTTTGACTGTTGTACATTTTTATGTTTTCTTCTGATATTTGGTTTAGAGGATTCTTAGTTGTCCTCTGATCCCGATTGACCCCTTCATCTTTCTTCATTATCTGGTTTAAGGAATTCTTAACTTCTCCTTGATCCCGATTGAAAAATCACTTCACCATTCAGCTTTGAAATCTGATATTGCTCATTTATCTTGCCTTGTAACACTTTCCTTATAATTTGATTCAGTTTTGTTTCAAAACATATTGACTCCATAGCCCAATGGAAAGTTGATGAGTACCTATTCATCTAAATCAGTAATTACACCTACCTACCAAAACCAATCAAAAAACAACCCAACCAAGCATACAGAACTAGCCTAAAATCTATTAAAAAAAAAGACTAAGTTAAATCATTAAGAGAGAGCCCTCTCTGAGTATTAGGAAGGCTAGATCCTAATCTCCAAAAGTGGATAGTAGTTACCTCTAATATTTCTTTTAAATGCAAGAACAACTTTCTGGAAATTTCAGAGTGATAACACACTCAAACCAAAATCATTTGTTATACATGTTAAGCTTTTTCATTTTCTACCATATTATAAGATTGAGGAATCTAAGGAGTCGGAAGACTTTGAACCAAATGATGTTTATGTAGCTCCTGTTGATGATCCCATTTCTAGTAGTGGTGATGAGTTTGATGAGTGATCATGTTGATCAGTGGTTTGTAGTAGGCTAGTGGCCCAATAGCTTGTAGCATGGTTTTCGGACTCTAGAGGCCATCTATAGCCTCATTGATTATGTATTTTGTTGTTGATATGTATTGCACTCCGGTCCATTTTGATACATTCGCCCTTACATGATATATAGATGAGAAAGCTTTGCATATTTTGTCTCTAATGGTTTGGAATTTAACTGTTTTATGTATTTTTTCTTTAAATGGTTCGTTGAATCTGGTTCGATCCGGTTCCAGTTTGAAACCTAATTTGATAGGTGGTCGGTTCGAAGACTGGTTCTGACTTTTAAAACTATGGATATGACTCAAATACAGCTACACATCTTACTTTATATCTTATACACAATTTAAGTTGCAAGGTTAAGAAACATACCAGCTGAACAGCTGCAAAAATAAAAAGGATATCTCTTGTTACAAAGAATCGGAATTTCAAGGTTCTCCACTTCCTGTCTGCTGCAGCATGCACTCGAAGGTGGTAATGTGCCTTGCATGTTGTACAGTGAGCAAACGCAAATCCCTCCTGTAATGTCAATAAGATTAAAGTAATCAATTTAAAACATACCGAAACATAAACTTGAGCAGATTAAAACAAGTCCCATCCCATTATAATCACAGCAAACCAAAGAAAAAATAGTCCTTTCACAAAAACAGAGACAGCTTCTTTCTGAACCCAAAGGTATTATGTGACTTAAAAAAGAAAAGCAGTTACATCTTATGAAAATGGAAGTGCCTTACTCTGATAAAGTGATGATATAGGTTCTTTTAATTCTAATCATCTCGCTTGCCTACAAAAGGACAAGAGAAAACCAAGTTTCTTCTCTATTTTTAAAGGATATTATAATATTTGCCAATTCTGTTTTCAATTTTCACTATAAATTGGTCTTTTGGAGTATTTATACCCTGGTTTCCGTGAACATATCCATTGGTAAACAGAACACTTACAACCAGAAAATTGGCAAATAGAAGATAAAAAAGGGTACCAAGACCAAAATTTTCACTAACAAACAAATAATATAATATGAGAATGTTGAAAAGATCAAGCTACAACAGTAAAAGTGTCAACCATATTAATCAAAGGGGCCACCCTAAGAAGACAACATGATATAATTTACAATCGGAAAACCTAAAAGAACGTGAAAAATCCAGAAAAAATAACATTGCAGTTCACTACTGTTTTCAGTTAAAGGAATTTGGTGGATGGGTATCATTAAGTCAAAACAGAAAAAAATCATCCCCATCTACCAGAAGAGATGTATAGCAAGACATCAGTGTATCAAACTAGACAAAAGACAAATGTTTGGACAAGATCTGGAGGCTTGCAAAGAAAGAAACTTAGTTTTGTGCTCAGTGAATGACCAAAATAGAGAGGTGCTTTTGTTCATTTATGAAGTTGCTTCTCTTTTACCAAGTTCATGGGTATTAGTAAGGCTGAACCATTGCAACAAAAGTAGTGTATTTCAAATTTTTCAAAAAGCAATAGAAAATACAATGAAACATATTTTAAGGATACATAATACATTGCCAAAATTGGCTCTCACAATATAAAGCAACTTGATTTCCTCTAGCAACAAAAATTAACTCTAACACATCAAAGTGAAGAGCAATTATTTTTCATTATTACCAAGTAAAGCATTACAAGAATATTTGCACCTCATCCAGATGCTTGTACTATCTAATAAACCAACAACACGGTTGGCAAGTGCTATCACCACAGCCAACCAACATGCGGCAAAATACTATGGGTCCCATGTTGATTTTTTACCCTTGCATAGTTCTTTTTTCCTCATTTAAATAGTTCAGATGGCCCTCAAGTGCCACAAGCAACTTTCAGGTCAACTGTCAAATCATATTTTTTATCACTGATAACTGTTGAGAAATCAATGCTTAGGGTTTGATTCCTCTTTCTTGATAATTACTTGTGATTTATGTTGGCATATTTTACTTCTTTATTAGTTTATCTTTCATCAGGCAATTACCAAATAAAATGTATATGAAGATCACAAGAACAAGAGACACAAGATGTAGGCACTTAGTCAGGGAAAAACCCCTCCAAGGAGAAAACCCAGTCCAACTCTTCCACTACTAGATTCAAATCAAGATGAGACAATCCAAGACCCTTTAGACCTAGACAAAGACCTCCTCCAATCACCAAGTCAACCCCTCCTCCTTGTAGATGATCCCTACCAAAGTCTCCAAGCATCAGTTTCCCAATTGCAGCTTCAATCCAGAATTTCGGCCCCCACCTACAGATTTTCGGCCCCCAGCAATAGAATTTCGAACTTGCAGTAGATTCATAATTTCGGCCCCAACTACAGCCTAGAAACTTCGCACATGTGAGAGATAGATTGCCCAAGGACTCGATTTAGGTCTTCCCATCTTCTTTCTTCCTTCTCCATCTACTTCACTCTTCCTTTCTACTTCTTTCTCTTGTAGATCGAACTTGATGAGTGAGTGTTCCAAATAGGTCGAGATGCCTCTCTATATATTGCCTTTCTGCTAGGTTGAGTAGCCCTAATCCAGACCGACTTCATGAGGACAAGGCCGACTTGGTGTGGAGGTGACAAATGACCTTTTTGACAATTTGAAGAATGTAACTAGTGTCGGTCTTCATAATTGTACTTGAGTCTTGATGAAATGTATTTATCAAAAGAAATAAAAAGAAATTGACTTATTAAAGCATGGGTTCCATGCTTGGGTCAATTGTTTTTATGTCAAAGCCTCCATATAAGGCTTCTAGGGTTTATGTCAAGAATCCTTACCCATGTCATATTGTAAAAAACCCTTCTTGGGATTTATTTGTCAAGAAAGAAAATTATTTTAATATAAAATAAGTCAACTGGGCCTCGTCCACCAAGTTGGCCTCAAGGAAGGACAAGTCGGACTCAACAGGGGAATTTGACCTCACCAACTCACTATATATTGGAGCAACTCAACTCATTTGGAAGCACATCTCTCACAAGTTCAAATTGCAGTAGCTAGAAGCAATAAAAGTGTGAAATTCAAGAAGGAAGAAGGAAAGGGTTAGCGAAGGAAAAGAAGGTCGTTATTTTTCAAAGGAAGTCGAAATTCTCTCTCTCTTGTCTCACACGTGCGAAGGAACTGAAGCAGATGGAGGGCCAAAATTGCAGTCTTGAAGCTAGGCTGAAATTCTGATGCAGTAGAATCAAAAATCTATCCTTGATGTAGTATTGATGCAAAATTGAAGCAGGGTTGGTGCAATATAGTTGAGTTAATCTTTGATGGTTGGAAGAACAGTTTAAGGGCTGACTTGGTGGAGGAGGAAGGTCTGTTGGTCTAGGGTCTTGGTGTATCTCATTTGAATTACTCAAGGAAGAGTTCTTGACTGGGTTTTCCCCTATATAGGGTTTTTGTCCTGGTTGTGCGCCTACATCTGGTATCCTTGATCTTCGTGTGTTGGTTTTGGTAATTGCTTGATGAACTAAGATAAAAGAAGAACATAAGAAATATAATAATAACTCAAAGAAATCCCAATTATCAATGAGAGAAAACCTTTTTGCATTTTTGATTTTCTAACATGGTATCAAAGCTAAGGTGAAGAAGGAAGAAAAAGGCACCCTGAAGATTTACTAAAGAAAAAAAGGAGATTGAAGGAATGTCATTAAAATGATTATATAAAAGGAGAAGTCTACTATATACAAGAACTATGTCAAACTCAATGAAGGGAGAAAACAAATTAGAAGGAGCCTCCAACTACATAGCTTGGAAAAAGAGGATAGATCTCATCCTTAAGAAGAACAAAGTTTTGGATCTAGTTCTAGGAAAAGTCAAGAAGCCTACAGATGAAGCAGAGAAAGCAAAGTTCAAAGAAACTTAAATCTTGTCCATGAACCTAATAGAGGATGGAGTAAAGGGCAACCTCATTCCATATATATCCAACATAGATTCCACTCAAGAAATGTATGAGGCGCTATACAAAATTATTCACAATCAAGAACATTGGTCAAATTGCACGCCTCAAGAATTAATTAAGAGCTATTAAGATGACGAACGATGATACTATGGCATCCTTTTTTATAAAGATATCTAGAATCAACGATGAATTTCAAGCAATAGATGAAATTGTACCAAAAAAGGAGCTCATAATTACTGCCCTTCTAGGTCTACTGAATCTTGGAGTGCTTTTGCATCAGGAATCAATAGTTGGAAGGATACTGCAACATTCGAAAAAATGTGGAATGCATGCAGTCAAGAAGAAGCCAAAATATCGTTAGTAAGCAACAAGGAGGATGAAGCAGAGAACATCTCAAATGTCTATTCCACTCATCACAAAAAGAAGGGAACCTTTAAGAAGTAAAGAGGACTAAATAAGAAAGTATACCTATCAAAGATTGAAAGCCATAATTGTCATAAGATGGGTCATTATAAAAATCAATGTCCGGAAAATCCAAGGAATGGGAGGAGAGAAAGAGAACATGCGAATTTTGTTGATGAACGTCCACCAAAGAAGAACAAGACAGAAGAATCTAAAGTCAAAGACCTATTTGCTAGAGACTCTTAGGGATATTATCCCTTGCATATCCTTCTACTTTAAATTTTGCAGTGTTTTCCTTTATGTTTTGATTTCTAGAACTTGTAGGTAAAACATGTCTTGTTAGAACACCTTTTATGTTGATAGTTGTAGGTTTCCCTCAAGTATGGATTAAGAGGGGGCCTTCACCATTTTACCAAAAGATAAGTATTATGTTCATTATTGTTCAGAGTTTCATGTTTGGTTTTCCTCTCATATCAAGATTTGTTTGTATTATATGCCAATAACCTTTATATTTTCCTTGGTTAAGAAAGCCTGCTAAATACTCTAAGGTTATGGAGGAGACTTCAAAGGATAGATTTTCAAGTTGCAAAAGAAAGCCCTTCAAGAATTGATGTCCTATAAGGTTTGTAAGGAACAACTCAAGGTATATCTTAAACATTGTTATAAAGTTCTCTTCATGTAAAAGGTAAGATCATTCTTCTTTTAAAATTTGCTTTACATTATGAACATCGTTATGTCTAGGGTTTTGAATCACAAAGATTCTTGTTAGGGTGATTAATCATTAGATTGAATATAGCTTCATTATATTATCATTCTTGTCGAACCCTAAAAAGGTTCATTGTAAACTCTAACCTAAGGATATGTCAATATTAATGAAACCCTAGTATACTTAAGGTTATTGATGAAGTCTAAAAATCCTATTCTTTTTATGTTTAGGGTTTTGGTATTATTTTGATGGAAACCCTAAAGGTAGGGTTTGTTGGTAATCTCTATGATATGTAAACCCCGAAACTTTAGGGTTTCGAAAATTAGGGGTTATAAACAAAACCCTTGTATTAGCTAAAATAAAGTCCTAGTAATGAAACCCTAGGTATATATTCATCTGTATGATTGAAACCCTAGTCTGAATGAAATTGTTGTATATCTAACTTTGATGTATTGATGTTTGTGTCTTGGGTTTACCTTGTAAGTATAAAAAATGAATGTGAGTGCATCCTAGATATGTATATGAAAACTTAACTATTGATATTCATGTTTTAGTTTGTGAATTCTAGGGTTTGTAACAAAGCCCTAGTAAGGATTGATATTTTAGGAGATGATATTTTTTTCCAATGTGATGTAGTTTTGATGAGCAAATCTAGGGTTTGCAACAAACCGTAGTAGAAATCTAACATGTAGAAGCATATTATTGAAATCTTAGATGTATAGAAGAATTGTTATCTAAGGCTTTGTGTTTTGAAGATGGAAGATAGGGTTTGCAATGAATCATTATGTAATTTGTCATGTATAAGGTAATATTGAGGCCCAAGATATAATGAGATGGATATCTTGATTGACTTGTTGATGGAGTCTAGGATTTATAACAAAACCCTAGCAAGAAGTTGAAGTCTAATATGTCTTTTGCTGATTATGAACCTAACTAGGTTTAGGTGTTTAAGTGCTTTCATTATATTGACATAATTTTGTTAACTTCATACTATTGTATGTTTGTATTTGGTTGTACTTGTTATTTAATTTTTGCGGGTACATAATCTTCAAGATGATGAAGATGTTCGTATAAGCATGATGAAGGAAGTTATATATCAAGATGACCTTGATGTCGTAAGAAAGAATGAAGTCTTGAAAAGTTCTCTAATGTTATAAAAGAAGGAAGTGGTTGATCTCCCTAAGTTAAGAGGGAGCCTGGATAGAAGAAAAGGGATATCTCTCCAGTTGAGAGTGAGCCTAGATAGAAGAAAAGGTATATCTCCCCAGTTGAGAGGGAGGGCATATTATGACAGTCATGATGAATACCTTGAAGAATGGATGAAAGAACTATAGATAGATGTTCATATTTCATGAAGGTGCAGACAAAAGACTTGAGAAGTATTGAGGTTGTAAATGGTGTTGCTGAAGAAATGAAAGAAGAAAGCTTCTGACATGATAATGATTTAAGCAGCATATGAAAGATTGAGGACCCCGAAGGTTTGTGTTTACTTGTATATTTGAAAGTTTATTGTTGATTGGGGTTTGTGTTTGTAAAGGTAAAAATTCTCCATAAGAAGCTTGTAAAATCCCTAAGGAAAATTTACAATAAATAGCAGGCATGCATAGACATAAAATTTACAGAAACAAAAAAATAAATCAAATGCACAGTTTCACACCAAAATTGGACCACTGAGCCATTTTATTACTGAATAAAGGTGTAAAAGAAGAGGTGTTGGAATGTATGCACATGGGCTTGCTCTAGGCAAGCTAACTAAGCCCGGAATGAAGTATACATCACCCTTGTCATTTCAATCACTGCGTTGTCCTAGCTCTGTGCTGAAATGGCCCAGAAATATGTTGTTGCCTCCAAAAATCTGTTGTTGGAGCCCTCTCCACTGCTCAGAAAATTCTAGGAAATTAATCCCAGCCTCCCCACACAATACCCAGAAAAACCCACAATGAGTGCTAAGTGGACTATTCAAAAATCATGAGAAATTAGTCAGTTACGACTACCTCTCATGGAAATGGTCATAGATGAATGACTTACTTTTAGCAGTTGAATCCTGAAAAAGATATCTAATATAATGCACTGCGGAAACCCCTCATACTTAAAATACAAAGAGTAAAGGGATCTCTTCTTGAATGGTTCACGAGGCACAATAGTTGCTAAGGTTTTGCAAATGGGGTAGCAAGCTAAGTGGGCTTGATTGTGGGGAAAACTCCACAGTTAAGCGCGCTTGAGCCAGAGGAGTTCTAGGATGGGTGACCTCCCGGGAAGTCCTGGTTACCGGGAGCAAGCCCCAGAAGTGATGATTGATGCTATGTGATTCATTTCACTAGCTTCAATCCCACTTCTTCACCCCTGTGAGCATCACCTGATGCAATGAGTGCTAAGTGGACTATTCAAAAATCATGAGAAATTAGTCAGTTACGACTACCTCTCATGGAAATGGTCATAGATGAATGACTTACTTAACGCAGTTGAATCTCGAAAATTATATCTAATATAATGCACTGCGGAAACCCCTCATACTTAAAATACAAAGAGTAAAGGGATCTCTTCTTGAATGGTTCACGAGGCACAATAGTTGCTAAGGTTTTGCAAATGTGGTAGCAAGCTAAGTGGGCTTGATTGTGGGGAAAACTCCACAGTTAAGCGCGCTTGAGCCAGAGGAGTTCTAGGATGGGTGACCTCCCGGGAAGTCCTGGTTACCGGGTGCAAGCCCCGGGTATGAGCAGATCACACTATGTGCATTCATTTTCTTGAAATGGTCCCACTTCTTCACCCCTGTGAGCATCACCTGATGCAATGAGTGCTAAGTGGACTAATCAAAAATCATGAGAAATTAGTCAGTTACGACTACCTCTCATGGAAATGGTCATAGATGAATGACTTACTTAACGCAGTTGAATCCCGAAAATGATATCTAATATAATGCACTGCGGAAACCCCTCACACTTAAAACCCACAAAGGGTTTAGCCAAAGCTTGACCCCGGAAAATCGACCTCCTTGTGCTTGGGTGGCTCTATACAGGGTATAACACTCTTGCTATGAAATTTGCTGTCCAATGCTCCCAAAATATCAAGAATCCTTTTTAGAAGGCTTCCCAAGCCTCCCCACCAAATCTCCAGCTCCAAATCCTCTCACTCCCCAAGCTCCCGGAGTGACTCTTCCAAACACTGCGCAGTCCCTACGTTGTTGTGATTATGCACCTTGTTGTATCGTACATTTTCTATGTTGCTAAATGGGACTAATGGACTAGATATAACCCTCTTGAGCTATAGTGAGAATCCATCGAGGCAAGGGCTAGGATTTCCACTCAGACTTTGTGTTATACTATTTCTGTACTTACACTTTACTCAAAGCGTCCTACTGATAAAAAGACAAATTCAAAAAATGTTGATAAATGCCCAAATAGAAACCTCTGCTCTTTTATCTAAAGAAACCTCAAAATGCCCATGGCTGACTCAACTTTTAGGCTCCAATGAGAGCGTATTTGTGAAAATTCCTAGATCTGACAATCTAAGGAATCTACCTGTATCTGGTCTTAGCTTCATTGAGGTGCATTTCAGAAGTCATTCATCTCTGGATGTTGAGTAACAACCAGCGTAACCTACTTAAATTAGATGGATTTCAAACAAAATGAGTAAGAAATAATCACATGATCATCTTTGTGCAGGACTAGTCAAGAAAAACTATGTAGGAAAACTAGATTGTAGGGTCAGAAGGTTTGTATTATGATAGCAATTTCCAGAATACATTTTTGAATTCTAGTATTTATTTGAATTCTGAGAGAGAAATATTGCAAGAAAGAAATTGTGAAGGCCTGCTCAAATCACTGAAAATTGAGGTTGATTTCAGAGGCTGTTGAAGAGCTGCCCTTGGAGGTCATTGCGCAGTCATGAAGTGAGCCTAGTCACCTCTCTATGCATTCCCTAAGTATGGTGGTAATCTACTCTGAGATCACAAATCTCAGGCCTCAGGTCTCACACCCAGGCTTAGACTTTTGGATGGGATTCCAGCTAGTGAAATCTGGAAAGCCCTCAGCCTTTGGCCTACATAGCCACAGTGTGCTCTACGCACCCGCTGCGTCCTGTAATTTGCTCTGTTGGGCTGATCTCTGCCTCTCAGCTCCATCGGGGAAGGTGGAGTCTCAAGATTCACCATGTGTCTTTCAAATGACCTCAGGCCTTCTTTATAATATTCTGTTCTGAAATCTTTGTGAAATCAGATCTCTAATCAATGGTTAAGATTATATTAGACTTGATCTTTGTTTTTTCTAGATCATTCACACTATGTTTTATTAATATCCTTTAATTATTTAATTTCCCTAATTTAGACTTAGGGTCTCCATTAAAATAATTAATTATTTTAATAAAACATTATCTGAGTGGAATTTTCACAAACAGATTATGGGTTCTTTGGAATACCCGTGTCTAAGCCTCTCCACAAAATTTGGGGTTTAGAGCACTTTCAATGCTACCAAAAATCAACAGTATTCCACATGTGGGTCGTAATCCTCCATGGGGTGGCCCCCACGCTCCACTAGAGCCGCAATATTTCTTTGCTTCCTAATGTTCGGGCCCCCACTTAATCCCAAAATTCATGTGGGGCCTCTAAACCCACATCTCCTAGGTGCAAACATGAAATAAGGCAAAATTTGACAAGATTGATATTTCCCTTAGCAATATTGCTACGTGGGAATATCACAGTCCTCCCCACCAAAACGTTGCTTGTCCTCAAGCAACTGTCGAACAAGCGCTCTTTGCATGTTGTCCCAATTACCACTACGAGCAATATCGGGGTCCCAATTATGTCATTGAGTCTCTCTTGATCCTTGTGCGAACCTATCATAAAGGAGTCCCAATGGCAAATTTGGGAGGCCTCACACTGTGGGAACCCACTCTCCCCATTTCGTAATCCAACTGCTCAGGCCTGTAGCTCCCGAGTCCCAAACTAATCTAAAAAGGGTGCCACCAAGTTGTCGTTGAGCAACTCTGACCATGACAGTCTGTGCCTCATGCGCCAGTTGTACCCTCTCCTCCTGGGACCTGATGGAAAAATATGTATGGCGTCTCAGTGCATCCAGCCCAAGCACCTCCACGATGTCAAGGACTACCCATCCAACACTCGCCCTGTTTAGGGGCAGTGCTGGGGTTTCTAGAGGTAGAATTTGGCTGAGTCTTGTAAATCCCATTTGAGAGTGTGAACCAGTTAAAGTTTCAGTCTCTAGAACAGTAGGTTAGCTACAGATCTATTTTTTCTCTGTCAGGTTAACCAGTAAGGTGCCCAGATTTGTTGTACTCAGATTCTACTAAATAATAATAAACCCTCATATCTCATGCACCGGTTTTCTCGCAATGGATTTTTCTGGGGACAATTTTCCGAAAAAATTGTGTTACTTTGTTGAATGAGCATAATATTCAGTAAAGGATATGTATGTGTGTAGGTTGTTAGTTGTGTTTACTTCGGTATTTTCTGAATATTTTCTAGAAATAACTTGTATGATTTAATCACAAGTAGGAGAAGTAAACCAAGATACTACAGTAGGATTTTTGCATTATTGTATTCAGAAATTTTCACAAGAGCAACCCTTGATGAGGTGGAGGATGCCTTTGCAGAGTTTTCCACTAGCACTGGTCAATTTGCAGAATATGATGTGATTAGAGAGAGGGGGGCTAAGAAGCCCTATTCTTGGTGGGCAACTCAATGGGCAGCAAGCCCTCCTCTACAGCAATTAGCCATGAGGCTCCTCTCTCAGGTGACTTCATCCTCTTGTTGCAAGAGGAATTGGAGCACATATGGAAATTTGTATAATGTCAAGAATTGAGCAGTCCAGGGCCGAGACAATGGTGTATGTGCACACCAACCTTCATCTTATTTACAGGCAGAAGGATGAGAGGTTGAAGGGAAAGACAAAGACGTGGGATGTCTTTCCTGATGATATGGGTTTGGACAATAGTGTTGAGTTGGCATTGGCTAACTTGGATCTTAATGAGCAGTGCTAAAGCCTGTCACTTTTGATGATGGTGATATTGTAGAGAGGTCATCCTCCACACCAACAAATGTAGAGATGGCATTGGATATAGAGGAGGAGGATGCAACAGAGGAGAGCAGTGGTGACCATGATGATGAGTACAGTGAAGCTGATTTTGATGATGAGCATTGATGACTCATAAGCTACTTACTGCCTTGAGGCTTGTAGTTGTTTTCATTTTGTATTTGTTATTTCTATTTGCCAATGGCATTGCTACTACCTATGTAACACATTTTGATTTTGATGACTTAATGAGAAAACTACAATATCTTGTCTTTCTCCTATTGGATCATTGATGAATATGTCACAATTGTATTTGTATGCATAATGTTACTTTGTATCTTTGTAAAAATTACATCTAGATGAAGATATATGTTTAAATCGATGAATTTGTATCATGAATGAGATTTTGTGTAAGAAATATCTAATTTTTAATATATATATATATATATATATATATATATAACATGTCCTATTCTGGGGGGTCAACATGTTTGTGCCTGACACTCGAATCCTCGTGTCCTTCGTGTCTCTGTCAGGTGATTTAGCTCTTAACTAGTGAGATATTCATAATTACATACATATATAGATACATGGAAGATCTCAAAATGATATGAACTATGAAGAATTATAGCACACGTAGTGTTACAGATTAGATACCTTACCAGGGACTAAGGTGTACTCAAGCTTTAGCCTCTCTAGGTACCATCGAGCTTTTAAGCTCTAACACCAACCCAAAGATTTGGGTGCATATCCAAGGTCGAAGCTCCATGACCAACGCCAACCTCCCTACTTCGAGATCTAGACATCAGCACATAGGTCGGCCAGATGTCCTCCCAAGCATCTTGTTGCCACAAGATGCTTCATCTCTTCCTATCAACTAAATCTATAACATCAACCAATCCAAGCATGCTTCTAAAATATTCAAACTTCTTATTCGGAAAAGGTTTCATCAACATGTCAGCTACCTGTTCATCCATCGGAATATATTGTAGCTTCACGACCCCATCTTGTATCAAACTCCTAATGTAATGGTACTTGTTATTAATATCCTTCGTCCTGGCATGGAATATGATATCTTCAGACATCTTAATGTTGCTTTGATTATCTTAATTGATCACTATAGGATCTAAAGGCTTTCCTAACAAATTTGTCGAGTTTTCTTAACCAAACAGCTTATTTTCCTACGTCACATGCAGCAACATATTCTACAACAAGATCTTGTTTTGTACTCATCCATGAAATCATTGCAGATCCCAAACTGAAACAGCCACCATTAGTGCTTCTCTCGTCAATCTCAGTGCCACCCCAATTGGAATCGGTAAAACCTATTAACTTCCTTTCCATCATACTTTAGGCAGTGATGAATTGTACCACGTAGGTATCTCAAGATATGCTTGGCAATTATCCAATGGTTATGACGAGGCGCCAACTGAAATTGATTAAGAACATTTACAGCAAAGCATTTATTAGGTCTCGTATTTACCAAGTACATCAAAGATCCCAGCAACTTACAATAGCTTGCGATAGTCGAAGATTCTTAACTTCTTGAGATTTATGATCATGGGTGCAGTCATAGGCTTGGAAGTTGGAATCCATCATGCCAAACTTCTATAACATCTTGATTATGTACTTATCTTGACCAAGATATATTTCATCGAGTTTCTGCCAAACTTCCAAGCCCAAGTAATAGTGCATGAGTCATAGATCTTTCATTTCAAATTTTGTTGCTAGCATTTTCTTGCATTTTATAATTTTGCGCTCCACACCTGCAATGAATAAATCATCCATATATAATAGTATAATGACTAGTTCATTCTTCACTATCTTGATGTAGAGGTTTGCATCGGCGGAACTTTTGATGAACCCAATCCTTAAAAGGTATGCATCCATCCTTGCATACCAAGCCCTAGGAGCTTGCTTCAAGTCATATAGAGCATTCTTGAGTCTACAAACATGTGTATCCCTACTATTTATCTCCAATCATTCCAGTTGTTCAATATATACTTCTTCATCAATGGATCCATTTAGAAATGTTGTTTTGAAATCCATTTGAGGGATATTCCATCCCATAGTAGCAGCTAGCGAAACCAGAGATCTAATAGTAGTAAACCTGGCAGTAGGAGCAAAGATTTCTTCATAATCTATTCCTTCCTTTTGTGAGAAACCATGTTATGAATATAATTCATAATAAAATAATAATAAATATAAATGTAAATGTAATAATGAATAATAAGTCATTAAATAATGATTAGTTATTTAGTGATGAAGAGGCATGTCTTAGAGACATAGTCATTTGTGAAAGGGCACCTGCCTAGGGTATAAAAGCAGGCCCTCATTCTCATTTGTAATCATCCTATCAACAATTCTTTATATAATATACAATTTACACTTATTGTCTTACAATGGATGTGTTCGTCTTCGAAGTATTTTAAATATTTCCGCTGCGTATACAACTATTGGTCGTTACAAACCACTTGCAAAAAATCTAGCTTTGTATTTGTCTACGCTTCCATCAACGGCATGTTTGATTTTGCAAATCCATTTGGAAGTGAGAACCGATTTGTCACTAGGTCTAGGAACGATTTCCCAAACCCCATTCTTCATGATGGATTGATATTCTTCCTGCGACGCTTTCTTCCATTCTTCTTGATGAGCGGCTTCTTCAAAGGTAGTTGGTTCTGCTTCGATTAACTTCGCCATGTATGTTGCATATCTTGAGTATCTCTTCAGTCTTTTGCTTTCTCTGAAATTTCCTTTAATTACTCCATGTCCTTCGACATCTTCAAGTCTAGCTTTTAACAATTTGGCCTCTTCTTTGTTTCTGAAATGATTATAGATTGAATAGGCTCACTTGGTCCTTCTTAATCTTTTTCTTCTTGGTTTGTAGGTGCCTTGTTATGTTGCTCTTCTTCAAATGGAGGTACATCTTCTTCATCGGATTCAATTGTTATATCCTTGGATCTTTTGTAGGCATGGTTTTCATCAAATATAACATCCCTGCTAACTTCGATTTGTCTTCCTTCATTGATGTAGATTCTATAAGCCTTTGATGAAAGGCTATAACCAACGAAGATACTTTTTATACTTGTAGAGTCTAACTTCTTTTGCTTGTCTTTCGGAACGTGAATGTATTGGGGACAACCAAAGATTCGAAGATGGTCTACACATGGCTTCTTCCTTGTGAATGCTTCTTTTGGTGTCATATTATCAGGGATTGTATAAGGACTTCTATTTTGTATGTATATTGTTGTCGTGGTTGCTTCTCCCCATAGAAATTTTGGTACATCTTGATTAAATACCATAGTCCTTATGCATTCTTCAATGGTTATATTCTTCCTGCTACTCCATTATGCTCGGGGTTGTAGGGAACAATGAGCTCCCTCTTAATACCTGCTTCTTTACAATATGCAATCAATTCTTTTGAAGTGTACCCCTCCATTGTCAGGTCTCAAAGTCTTATCTTTCTTTCAGTCAAGGTCTCAACTTCGGATCTAAATTTCTTAAACTTTTCAAATACTTCGTCCTTTGTCTTGAGAAGATAGAGTTGTGTCTTTCAAGAGTGATCATCAATGAATGTCACATAGTAAAGATGGCCTCCAAGAGATTTATTAGACATTGGCCCACATACATCGGAATGAATGAGGCCTAATATCTCCTTAGACGTTGTATCATTGCTTATAAGAGGTTTCCAAGTATTCTTTGCCAAAGCACATCCCTTGCATACTCCTTTATGATCTTCCTTGATGTTGGGGATGCCCTTTACCATTTGACTAAGAGAGAGTATTATCTTGTAATGAATATGCCCATATCTTCTATGCCAAAGTTAAGTAGGATTGATCTCCATGTGAACTAGGGCTTCAGGAGATGGTGTTATAACTCTATATAGTCTTCCTTCACGAACTCCAATAACTTTTTCCCTTTCTACACTTGAATCTGTTATATCCCCAATTTTGATTTTTCATTTGAGGGGATTAATGGAGTTTATTGGAGAGATGCTAAGCATAGCACAATTTTGTAATTTGCGCATTGGACACATTTTTGGAGTATGGGACTTTGGAGAAATAGAAAATTACAGCTCTAGTGGAATGTGGGGGCCACAAGAGAAGGAAATTCGACCCAATGGAGCAATTCGCACTAGTGAGAAGAAACAGAGAACGAGAGGAAGGGGTGTGAAATAATGGAAGGTGGGGACCACCAAGGGAGAGAGGGCCAACAATTATAAATGGAGCTTGGAGGCCACCATTTGGTATTTTTGATCATTTTACAATTCAACTCTAGTTCTCTTGAGCTGCTTAGCCAAGACAACACGTGTTGTTCAACACAAGGAATTTCCAAGCGGGAATTCCACCCTCATTTCAGAGAACTTCGAGTATCTCCCTAGTGAGGCAATTTGGGGAGCTCAATTCAGAGCTTCCATTGGACATCATTGCAAGAGTTTACTCAGCAATGTGCATTCTTGGGTGTAGAAGTAATTTCACGGAGCACAATGTGGGAGCAACCATGGGTTAGAGTCTCCATGTTTTTGTAGGAAATTCTCTTATTGTTAGACCGGAGTTTGGATAGTGGTTTGCCAGGCTAGATTGCAAGCTATCACTTGGGTCGACTTTTCTATCTTTTGACAGGGACGCAGAAGCTAATTCATGGTGCTTGGGGGAGGAGATTCCCGGGGATATCCCTTCGGGAATTTACTAGAAATTTCCTCGAGGGAGTATGAAACTTGGAGTGATTTTCAGGGCTGGAGATACTTGCTTCAATTTGGGACAAATTTTCCTTCCTAGGGCCTGCACAGTCATTTTTTGGGTTCAGCTTGTAGCAGCAAAATCACTTAGAGCTAGTGGGATTTGAAGGTTGGACTCTCACTTCTCTTCTAGGAGAAATATTGCAGGAATTTCTAGCTAAGTGAAGGAGTTTTGGAGCAGGGATTTAGCAAAGATTTATGAAATGGGTGTTGGGCCAGCAATTGGAGAACACATCAATTTTGCGTAATTTCGAGTCGGTGGATTCAGACCAAACCCTTTCTAGCGTTAATTTCACAGAATTTTCTGGGCAATATTTTTGGCCAAAATCAGTGTTCCACTCAACAGCCAGTAGCAAAAATCACTAGAGGAGGGCAGAGTTCACTTCGGGACCATTTCCACCACTTGGGTCCGCAAGATATTTTTAGGTTTGGTTGGAGTTGGCATGAAGAGCCTACATTTAATTTTGCAAAATTTTTGGTGTAGATTTGAGGGCCGAAATCTCAGTGCACCTACAGCATGCAGTAATTTTCTGGGCTAGTGTAGAACATGGTGGGGAGTTCATATAGCATTAGGCCAACTTGATCATCACTTGGGTTTGGCTTTCCTTACTGTAGCAAGCCCGGGTTCTTATGTCCCTACTCATTGTACCCCATTGTTTAATATAATAAAATGGCTTAGAATTTTGGGTGTTATTTCTGGTGTAATCAGATATTTCTACATGTGTGTACATTTTGATTGCATGTTTATGATTTCACTGTTGTTATCACTTAATATTTCCATTAGGAATATTACGAAATCCTTTTCCCAAACCAAAACTTTTCCATCTACAAAAGCAACCCCGTCTCCTTTATCTTCTAAACAAGAAATGGAAAGTAAATTCTTTTTCAAACCTGGGACATAAAGGATGTTGTTGAGGTGTAGCTTTGCTCCACTTTCCAGCTTCAATGATGTAGATCCAAGGCCCTTGACTGCATAGTTGTTGTTGTCTCCTAGCTCCACTGCATGTGATGATGCTTCTCTTGATAATGTATGAAGTTGTCCACTTTCTCCCGTCATATGTCTTGAGGCTCCACTATCAATGATCCATTCATTGTCATCATCAAGTGTACATGTAAGTGCAGCCAAGAATCTTTCACTCTTGACTCTCTTGTATAGATTGTAGATGATCCTCCCAATCCAACTTCCTGCAATTCTCACGATATTGAGTCCCATCTTCGAGTAACTTGCCATTGAGGGAGTAACCTTTCCTTCCAAAATTGCTTTTCCTTTCTTCAAATGATAGCCAACAAAGTGATCTTCAACTAACCCTTCTTTCACCTTAACTTTGATACCATGTTGAGAAATCAATGCTTAGGTTTGATTCCTCTTTCTTGATAATTACTTGTGATTTACGTTGGCTTCTTTTACTTCTTTATTAGTTTATCTTTCATCAAGCAATTACCAAATAAAGTGTATATGAAGAACACAAGAACAAGAGACACAAGATGTAGGCACTCAACCAGGGCAAAACCCAGTCCAACCCTTCCAATAAGAGATTCAAATCAAGATGAGACAATCCAAGGCCCTTTAGACCTAGACAAAGACCTCCTCCAACCACCAAGTCAGCCCTTCCTCCTTGTAGATGACCCCTACCAAAGTCTCCAAGTATTATCTTCCTAGTTGCAGCTTCAATCTAGAATTTCGGACCCTAGCTACAGATTTTCGGCCCCTAGCAACAGAATTTCGAACATGCAGTAGATTCAAAATTTTGGCCCCAGCTACAGCCCAAAAACTTCACACTTGTGAGAGATAGATTGCCCTAGAACTCGATTTAGGTCTTTCCAACTTCTTTGTTCCTTCTCCAGCTACTTCGCTCTTCTTTTCTGCTTCTTTCTCTTGTAGATCGAACTTGATGAGTGATTATTCCAAATACGTCGAGTTGTCTCTCTATATATAGCCTTTCCACTGTGTCGAATAGCCTAATCCAGGCCGACTTCATGAGGACAGGACCAAGAAGGGTCTAATACAAATGACAATGACTCTATTGTCTCAAGACAAAACCTAGAAGCCTTCAATGGAGGCTTTGACCTAGAAATTATAGACCCAAGCATGAAATCCATCCTTTAACGAGTCATTTTCTTTAATAATAAAATTTATTTTGACAAATACAATTATGAACACTGACACTAGTTACATTCTTCAACAATAACAATGTTTTTCTTCATTGTAAAGCCACAATATTTGATTCAAACTTGTAGAATTTCTCTCAATAACTCTTTCCATTGTTGCATTGTTGATCTATTTAATGATAATCATGGTGCTTGCTATAGTTTTTGTCCCTCTTGGTCCCACCATATCATCCACCCCATCTTCACATCAGGGGATATATCAGATCCTAATAATTATAGGACTACCATGGAAACACATTTGGGACCAAAACTAAGACCCTATAACATGTTCATAAATAAGGACCAATCAACTATATCATAGGCTTTTTCAATGTCAATTTTAAGAAACAAAGAATCTTAGCCCATTTCCCTAGCCTACTCCATGGCAACCCTTGCAAGAATCAAAGTGTAAAGAATAATTATGCCTTGCACAAATCCCAACTGCTCCTATTTGATGATTCTCCAAGCAACCTTATGAATCTAAGGAGTCGATAATTTAGCCAAGATTTTATAACAGACTCAGACCAGGGCAGTGGATCAGCACCCCTAACTGTTTCTTTGTAAGCATTCTTCGAAGTTCGGAATCGATTTGATTATCTCTTGATTGATAGAGATTGTAAAAGTGCCTAAAGAGAAAGCCAACAATAGTTCCCCAACATCATGTGGCAAGTACTAGACTTTGAAATCTATAATATACCTATGATATATTAGGCAATACAATTATAACAAATAATATCATTGATAATGTATTAATGTTACCAGCTTCGAGATTCATTGCATTTGAGTTATAACTGTTCCACAATATACAAGCCATCTTTATGACATATAAAAAAGAGAGCAATGAAAATCATGAATGATGCAGAAAATCAGCATCAACAATATTAACTCTGATGTGATGAATTTCAATGCTAGCTACATCGATATTTCACAGTATGAAAGCCTAAAACAATAATATATTAATTAAATGTCATACAAGTTAATATTACAAATATCACAATAACATCGACAATATCATGATATATCAGGAGATTGTGGAATAGATGATATTATCGCAGCAAAAATACCAATGTTTTTCTAATCCTGATATTATCATAATAAATAGAAAATATCACAACATTTTAGGAAAAAAATTGCAAGTTGAAGGAATATATCACTCTGTTGGCACCAATTATCGTTTATGACACAATTTTGGCCTTTTCCCCTCATTTTGGAAAAAAAGAATAGGCAATTCAGCTCTAAGGAGTTTGTTACCATGTTTTATCATGCTAATGAGGAAAGATACAATGTTTTCATTGCATTAGCCACACAATTATGAAGTGGAGATTGACTCCAATCTACCATTTCCATATTCCAATGTATGTATAAAAATTTATGCTTGCATGTTCTTCATTTTTATATAGGGTTTGCATTGTCCATTAGATTTGCCTCTTCCTATCAATATTTAAAGGGAGGTTTAACATATTTTAATTGCAGCATTCTTTCGTGTTGATTTCCATTTTTTGTGCCATAGATTTAATCAATGCCCTACAAAAATATCAAAGCAATTGAACCCACTATAGGAATATGGGGACCTAATTTACCCTCATTATTGGGAAAGGGTGAGGTGCAAGTTGTGTGAAAGGAAATATCTAGCAGAATCAACCACTTGAAATACTGCCTTGCCAAAAGACATGAAGTGGATATTTTCCCTTCAACTACCCCAAAAATTGTCCATCTTTCCAATCAATTAATTCTTAATATCAATAAGAAGAAAGATGAGAAAGAAACATTAAGGGTCAAACTAGCACCTAAAGGAGTTGCAAGAAGGGTGGCAACCATGAGCTTCTCAAGGGTGTGAGAAACCCAATCCTTGGTCACACCTTCTACAATGCCCTTGGCAACCTCACCTTTCTTGATGTTGAGATTATTGCCTAGTGTATTGTTACTCCTCTTGTCAGCAGGGATACAAACATTTTTCAATGCAGCATTCACCACCATTATAAGCCTAAAGTTATGTTAAATTTCCACAAAACTCTGCAACTACTTAGATGAATTACTGAAAACTAGGCAACTAAAAACTGAAACCTAATTTACTTTCACCAAGATACAAAGTATCTTAACAAATTAGAAGCAGCGGAATAAAAACACAGATAAAAACACATGCACAAATTGACACACTTATTTTTCTCAGGAAACCCAATAGGGAAAACCTGCTTGCTTAATGTGGCTATTTTTATTGATTGTCTTGGAGCAATTGAATCTATTACAAAGCAATTTGTCTCTCTGGAGAAGTGTTATGCTTCTCACACAAATCTCATCTAATACAATTGATCTTGGCCTTCCTTGATCACTACTTGATCTCGGTTCCTGCACACATGATATTCCCACTTAGCATTATTGCTAAGTGAAATATCAATTTTGGCCATTTTTGTCTTAATTCATGTTTGCCCCACATGTATTTTTATTAAAAGAAAGCCCAAACATTAGAGTTGGAGGGGAAACATCGAACCTCTAGTGGAGCGTGGTGGCCACCCATGGAAAATTACAGCCCACATGAGAAATACGAACGCATTGGAGCAAGTTTGGTGGGGGGTAATCGAGTTGGGCCCACATGGGTATTTTCGAAGCACTTTCACATAGAGGAAGGAAAGGCACTCATTTTGGCATTCATTGTCATTTGAGAATTTGTCTTACACTAGCACGCTTGAGTTGAAGCCAAGTCTGTAAGTGTTGTTCGGCACACGAGTATTTCCAAGAGGAAATCTCAACTCTTGTTTCCGTGGACTTCAAGTGCCAGCCCAAGGAGGGAGTCTCACTTATTCCAATTCGATCCAGCAACAGGGAGTGCGAGTTTGAGGGAGTTTCCAGCAGCAGTAGTGCAGTCACTGCGCAGTCCTTGGAAGAGCCACACTTGAGTGTTGAGGGGAGAAGGGAATTTGGGCCTGAAACTTGAGGAGTCTGGAGAAGTGCTTTGAGAGTGATTGCAGCCATTTTGGGGGCTTTTTTGCAGCAGGATTGACATGTGGGTCGAATTACCAAGCAATAGTTCCATTGAGGGAAAAGAGGGCCCAAATTTCAAGGTCAACCATTGGCCAATTCCTTCATGGGTTATTTTGGGTATTTGGTGGAGAAACTGGGATTAAATTCTCGGGATTTTCTGAACAGTGAAGGAGGCCCTAGCAGCAGTTCTTCATAGCCTGCAGCATATTTTCTAGGCAATTCAACGCAGAACCATGAGAGAGCAGCAACAGACCGGAGGGGAACTTCATATTATTAACTTAGGCTTTGCTAACTTGCCTTGGGCAAGCCCAGGTGCACACTTTCCAGCACCACATTGTACCCTCTTTACTTTTAATAAAATGGCTCAGCAGCGCAGTTTTTGTTGCAAATTCATGGACTGATTTATGTGTTTGCTTTTCGTGGTTTTTATGTCTATGCATGCTTTGCTATTTACTGTAGCATATACGTGGTGGTGGACTGGTTGACGAAGTTTGCACATTTTTTCGCCATCCCACCCCAATATTCGGCCTCACAGGTGGCCAAATTGTTTTTCGAGGAGGTATTTCGACTACATGGTCTCCCAAAGACCATTGTTAGTGACCAGGACGGCAGGTTCATGGGGGGATTTTGGCAAGAGCTTTTTCGATTGGGGGGCACAGAGCTCACTCAAAGCACTAGTTATCACCCCTAGACAAATGGGCAGATGGAGATAGTTAACAAGTGGTTGAAGGGAAAATTGCATAACTATGTGACAGGCCAACAACGAGCATGGATACGGTTGTTGCACTTGGGCAAGTACTGCTACAACACCACGTACCACATGTCCATAGGTATGTCTCCATTCTGAGCCCTGTATGGTTACGATGCATTATCTTTTGCTAACGCGATGTTTGGAGATAGCAAGGCCCCCAGGGCCAAGAAATGGATACAGGAGAGCCAAGACATTTTGCAAGATCTCAAAGACAACATGCGGACGGCACAGAACCAGCAGAAACTTAATGCAAACAGGGGCAGAGTTGAGAGGCAATTTGAGGTAGGGAATTTGGTCTTCTTGAGGCTTCAATCGTACAGTGTACTGGTAGTCATCACTCAAGCATAAGGGGGCCGAGAAGCTCAAACCTCGCTTCTATGGGTTGTACCGAGTCACTTGGAGAGTTGGGGAGGTAGCATATGAGCTAGAGTTACCCCCCAGGAGTTGAGTGCAGAACATTTTTCATGTGTCTTGCCTAAAAAAGGCACTGGGGCAGCAGGTGACAGTAGCTACAGAGCTACCCCCTATGGATGAGGAGGGGCACTTAGTTATGGAGCTAGAGGATATTTTGGATACCTCGAAGAGGCACTTGCGGAACAGCGTCATCAAGGAGTTATTATCTGACGAAGGAACCTACCAGATGAGGATGCCACTTGGGGAGGCGAGCAGATACATCAGCATCCTTCATTACAGTTCCTTGAGGACCAGCAATGTTTTGGCGGGGAGAATTGTGATATTCCCACTTAGCATTATGGCTAAGTGAAATATCAATTTTGGCCATTTTTGTCTTAATTCATGCTTGCACTTGGGAAATGTGGGTTTAGAGGCCCCACATGTATTTTTGATTAAAAGCAAGCCCAAACATTAGAGTTGGAGGGGAAACATCGAGCCTTTAGTGGAGCGTGGGGGCCACCCATAGAAAATTATGGCCCACATGCGGAATACGCACTCATTGGAGCAAGTTTGGTGGGGGAAAATCGAGTTGGGCCCACATGGACATTTGAGGCACCTTGACAAAAAGGAAGGAAAGGCACTCATTTTGGCATTCATCATCATTTGAGAATTTGTCTTAGACTAGTACGCTTGAGCTGTAGCCAAGTTTGCAAGTGTTGTTCAACACACGAGTGTTTCCAAGTGGAAATCTCAACCCTTGCTTCGGTGGACTTCGAGTGTCAACCCAACGAGGGAGTCTCACTTATTCCAGTTCGATCCAGCGGTAGGGAGTGCGAGTTTGAGGGAGTTTCCAGCAGCAGCAGCACAGTCACTATGCAGTCCTTAAAGGAGCCACACTTGGGTGTTGAGGAGAGAAGGGAGTTTGGGCCTGAAACTTGAGGAGTCCGGGAATGTGCTTTGAGTGTGATTGCAGCCATTTTGGGGGCCTTTTGCAGCAGGATTGACCGGTGGGTCGAATTACCCAGCAACAGTGCCGTTGAGGGAAAAGAGGGTCGAAATTTCAAGGTCAACCATTGGCCAATTCTTTCGTGGGTTATTTTGGGTATTTGGTGGAGAGCTCATGATTAATTTCACAGAATTTCGAGCACCGAAGGAGGCCCTGACAACAATTCTTCATAGCCAGCAGTGTATTTTCTGTGCAGTTCAGCGCAGAGCCAAGAGAGAGCAGTAGCAGACCGGAGGGGAGCTTCGTATTATTAACTTGGGCTTTGCTAGCTTGCCTTGGGCAAGCCCAGGTGCACACTTTCAAGCACCACATTGTACCCTTTTATTTTTAATAAAATGGTTTAGTAGAGCAGTTTTTGATGCAAATTCATGGACTGATTTATGTGTTTGTTTTTTGTGGTTTTTATGTTTATGCATGCTTTGTTATTTACTGTAAAAATTCCCTAGGAATATTACAACACAATTGATCCTTTGTTGCCTCCTTTACTTGCTCTACAAACCCTGTTGTCTTGCTTCAATTCTGCTCCTTCCTTGCACACTAGGCCTCCTTATTCCTTGTGTTGATCTCTTATTTCCTAGCGCACTTCCAACCCTATTTCTTAGTGCACTTGAGCTCCTATTTTTTAGGACCCTAGCTCCACACAACCTGCGCACAACCAATTCTCCTAAATTCTAGCGCACTTGTGCTCCTATTCTTTACGACACCATTCCTGCACTCCACAATCAAGGCTCTCCCACGCAATCTTTATAGCTTCGTCTTGTCACAAACCTTTGTGCACAAAACAATTCATAAAATCCTTGTGCCTTCGTCCTCTCTTTATAGATCCGATCCATGCTAAATTAGGCTAGTTCAAAATTAGAACTCGAGTTATTGATTGACAAGTTAACTGGGAGTTAACTATTTCTCTCTCTAATCATCACTAGAGTCATAACTCATCCTTTCTTCAATCAATGACTAAAGTCCCAACTCGTTCCAACTGAACTCGTAACTGCCAATGAATCCTATAGTTAAATTGAATAAGGCTCCACGTAACTGGAGCTCCAACACTACGCATGAACTCTAGAGTCTAGATGATTATTCCCGTAAACTGGAAATAACTCATCCTAACTAAGGTCTAACTCATGAGGACAACTCGAGGTCTTCACTAGCTAAGGCACAAGCTAGAAGACCTTGCTCGCTACGTTTTCAACAAGTCAGAAGTCAAAAGCCATGTAAAAAACCATGTGAGGCCTTGTATTAGGCATCCTAAACCTATGTCTTGTTAATTTGAATATGTCTTCTTGGTCAAACCATGCCCTATCCCTTGAAAGCTTCATAAGCACTCTCCTCCCTAAACAAATTGGATAGCTTTTGGTGGACTCTCTAGAGGACTCATGGTTTTATGGTAGTGTAAATTTGTAGGGGTAATCATTGGTGTATGGGCCAGTCCAGCCCACGTCAAGGTGCACCTATGTCATACCACATGGTTAGAGTCTATCAAGTTTGTAGGTGACCTTGGCCTTGGTGCAGTATTCCTCATGATAGCTCTCACAGCAAAGCAGTCTCATCTAAACACTATCATATTTCCCAAGGCAGTTCACAGTGTCCAATGCAAAATGGCTCGGGTGGTCAAAAAATCAAACCAGTCTCAAATTGCAAAGTATGACTAGAGGATTCCATGCCACATGGAATTTTTCTAATCTGAGCATCAAGTGAAAAGTTACAGCTTGGTCAAACTTGGTCAACAGTATAGTAAAAGTTTAGAAGGGACATTTCAGGTAGATTGTTGGACAGAATCTTGCATGCATTACATCAAAAGTGGTTAGCATGAAAGAGATGAAGAATAGCAAAGTGTCAAGATTCAGTGATCCTCAAGGGTGTTTGAGAACAAGCATAGGGGCAATATGGCGTGGCACACAAGGTGATGATGTGGCAATTCTCTAATTGATCTAGCAAAATAGGGGCATACCCAATACATCAAAACCCAAGTTTTGGAATTGCCAAAAGGGAAACAGTGTTAGAGATCCAATGGGAGGGTGACCAAGTCAAATTGCTAGGGGGGGAGATTCAAAGAAAATTCAAGTCTAACTAGTTGTTTTGGTCAAAAATAGTCGTTGGAGATGATGTCAATTAGTCGTTTTACCAACCACGGACTAGGAAGTGAAGATATGGACCAAGGAAACAACCATTACAACAAATTTTTCTCTTAATGGACCAATTTGAGTTACCTAAGCAATTTGCACACATCCTAGACCAAGTCGAGTTGGGTAGAGGACCAAGCAAGCTAGACGTTGGAGTAAAGTTGCAACTATATTAACTTTTGACAAGCGAAAGCCATTTTACAAGGGAATTTGTGCTCTCTTGGGAAAATTTATTCAATTTGACCCCCTTGGGAAATAATTTAATTATTTTGTAATATTTTCAAGAAATTAAGAAATTGCTAAGACCCAACTTGTGGAAGACTAGCAATATGCTATTAAGGAGAGTCTTACTCATCGTTAACTAGTCGTTAGAAAATTTTCTATATAGGCTAGGATCTCCTCCATTGTAAGATTGATGTTCACTTCACAGTCCAAGCAAGTGCTATCACAAATAAAGAACTCATTTTCATTGCAAACCCTTGTATAATTTTTCTGCATTGGTGGAGTGGCTTTTGTTTTATTTTCTTTCTTGCTATATATATTGGGCATTATAATTCTAGTTCTTATTGCTGATGGGTAAAATTATCCTAAGATTAACTCCCTTTGCCATTAAGGAACTACATAGTTCGTGGAGAAGAACAACTAGGGGAAGAACCCCACTTGTTTTTTTTTTTTTTTTGGCAAGCACAATCAATCCAAGGTTTTGGACTACTTCATGAGAAGGCTTCATTATTCTTCGTGATTTCGTATTTTACCAAACACAAAGGACGAAGGTTGGAGACGCCACTACAAGAAGAATTTGCTAATAAGGGGATTTAAAAATCTTCAAGAAGATTGAACAAAAGTGGCGGCAACTTCCAAAAGGACCAAACCCATTCTCATCAAAGCCATCTATAGAGACTTCAAAAAATAGCTACATCACACTCCGACAATAGGTGAGACTCCAAGGGCACAAGTATTATTGCAACAACCATAAAATTCAAAATAACTTCAACTTCATTTAACTTTTTAAATTAGTTTAAGAAATTCACTTGTTGGTTTTTATTTTTACATCTATTTGCCAAGTTATCATCTTGAGAAACTGTGCCATAATTGTTAGATCTAATCAAGATTTGATACGAGTATTTAGTACTCTATATTTTACACTTGTATCCAGCCATCTGTGTTGCAGATCTGCAAGTTTACAAGGTTATACTTCACTGGATCTGCATTTTACAAACATTTACAGCAAGTTCTACAAGCTTCGAAGAAGGTTATCTCACCTTAAGACTTAGCATATGGCTCTAAATTGCTTCCAAATTTACATTTTTATCATTTAGAACCATTTTTATTCGATTTTTGACCAATAGAATCGCTAAATCAAATCTGAAATTTTCTGGATGCATATAAACATATTTTAATTTAACCCAGAATTTGGAAAATTTAATTTCCGGCCAACTGTTTTCAGTCACTATTGGTGGAGGGTATGCCCTAAAAATCCTCTACATAAATTATCTTACCTTTCCACCCCCTAGACTAACTCTCTATGAGTGTTTTAAGTTGATTAACACCCTCATTGGGTGGTTGTTTAGATTAAATCAGGTTGTTGTCCCTGCAACTATTGCCTTTGGGAGTGTGAAACTGCCTCAAACGTATTCACAATGTGAAAACATGCATGAACTCTGCATTCCTTTAGCCTGAGTTGTGATAATGTTCATTCAAGAAGTGTGGACCCAATGGAGGTCATGCTTAAGAGGAATTATGGATCCATTGGAAGCTTGTAGGAGGAGCATTAGACACACCTCATGGAGCACCTTTGCATTTGGAGCCTTGCTTGGGAACAACATTACACCATGGACCTTGACATGTGTACTCTTGGAGTGTAGCACTCTACACATGTGAGCCTACATGTGTTTATTGTAGGTTGCTTGTAAGGGCATTGATCCCCATATGTACTATTGGCCTCCCTTATCTCTCTCATATGTGTACTCTTGGAGTGTAGCACTCTACACATGTGAGCTTACATGTGTTTATTGTAGGTTGCTTGTAAGGGCATTGATCCTCATATGTACTATTGGCCTCCCTTATCTCTCTCTCTCATATATATATATATATATACTATTTGTTGGAAAATATGGCAGCCATGGTCGGTATTTTCATCCTAAAAAAGAAATGGAAATTTGAAATTTGAAATTTGCCTCCAAATTTACTAGGTCAGTTGGGCCCCTAAGAGGCACTCATTCGACCCCCACTTGAAGGCTATATAAAGGAGATCTTTTCTCCTCATTTGGACATATCAACTTGGTCTCATGCACCTTTGATCTAGCGAAATTACAGGACGGCTGAAATTTTAGGAGGCCAAAATTTCAGGGACTTGGATTTTGACATGGCACTTGATCATGATTTTGGTTATTGGTTTGGCTATTATCTTGTTATGGTTATTTTTATTGTATTGGTGAATCTAAAACTCTCTCTCTCTCATAAGGAAAGCATTTATGGGTTTTCCCCTTGTGGGTTTTACCTTGTTGTGTGTCTAATTTTTTGTGTCTCTTATCTTATTGTTTCATGGTTACTTTACTGTTCTTTCATGTTTATTAGTTGATGTTTTTCTTATGTATAACTACCTAAATGATATTGAATTTAATGCTATGTGAAAACTAATGTTTAATTGATCATTGAAGTAGTTATCAAGTGAAGAAAAACTTAATTCTAGCAGTTACCCTAGAAAATCAACATGGTATCAGAGTCGAGGTCTAAGAGTAAGCTTGAAGTACTTGTGACCTAAAGATTGAAGTTTTGGGCATACGAAATCTAGCAGAGTGAAGATATGAACTTTTGTTCAACATATCTAAACCTATGAATGAATATGACAATTATCTCAACTATCTCATCTCCATGATATGAATCTTATTTGCGAAATGCAAGCTAAAGGAAGGCAGTGGCATCCAATCTATTCTCGGAAACATCTGAAACTCTCTATGAAGCTTACTATGGTATCTTTCCTCTGAGATTATCCGAGCTTCATTTTCTCTAAAATTGGGACTAGGGTCTGTGGCATTTCTCTAAGGATAATATAAAACTTCTATTCTATAATTTGTTTGAGATTTCTCACTATAAGGATGTGTCTTCATGAAACAAGCACTCTATAGCTTTTATATCCATGTCGTGACAATTTTTCAAGGCCCGAATAGCTCCAAAGATATAGTGAATGTTGATTTGTGGTAGCATCGGATGTGCTCTAAGTCTCATATTTTGTGGAGAGGCTTAGACACATGCATTACAGATAACCCAGAAATTGTTTTGGGAAATTCCTCCTAGAAACAGTTTTATTTGATAAATTAATTATTTTTAATGAGGACCCGAAGTCTAACTTAGGAAATTAAAATAATTAATGGGTATTAATTTAAACTGTGGGTGAAACTTCTAGAAAAAGCAGATCAGGTCTAAATGTAATCTTAGCCGTTGATTGGAGATCTAATCTTGGTCGTTGAAGTCTCAACGAAAAGACTATAAAGGAAGACTTGAAGGTCATTTGTAAGATACGCCGAAAGGATCAAGTGATCGAATTTTCTAAAGTGAGCAGTGTTCATGACGAAAACCAGATATAAGCTAAGTAACCGGATTCGTCAAAAAGGGTCACGGAATCCCGAATCCCCGTATCGGATACGAATTCGTACCCGATTCGCCTCCAATTCACCGGGTACGGCGTATCCATACAGAGTACGGCGTATCCCGACCGTATCCCTGTACGGATATGCTGTCCCGGTGAATCGGATACAGCCGGACCCGTCGGTCAAAAAAAAGCGTTGTTTCTTTTATAAAGTGAGGTTTTTCTTCATTGTTTCTCACCCATTTCATTTTGTGAAGTGAGAAGGAGCTAGGGTGAGCAAGGAACAAGTGTGAGCAAGGAGAAAGGGAGTTCTTTCGAAGAGATTCAAGCATCCGGTAAGTGCACTGTCCCTCTATATTTTGCACCAGTGCTAGAGCCTGTCACATTTGATGATGGAGTAGAGGCGTCATCCTCCACACCAGCAGATGCAGAGATGGCAGAGGAGGAGGATGTATCAAAGCCAGAGGAGAGCAGTGGTGAGCATGATGATCGGGATGAGGACAGTGATGCTGATTATGATGATGAGGATTGATGACTCATTGACTCTAAGTCTCTGACTCATTGAGGCTTCAGGCTTGTAGTCTTGTAGACTGTAGTTTTTTTGTATTTTCTATTTCTATTTGCCATTGGCAATGTACTTATGTAACACATTTTGATTCTGATGACTTAATGAGAAAACTGCAGTATCTTACCATCTTCAATCTTGTCTTTCTGAGTAAATTTGACAATTGTATCATGTATGGTGTATCAATGTATCAATGATCAATGATCATGTATGACTCATGAGTATCTATGTTTGAATCAATGAATTTTGTATGAATTTGTGTAAAAAAATCTAATTTTTAATATATTAATATATATATATATATTAAAATATATATATATTTTTAATAAAATAATATATAACGTATCGTATCCCAGAAGTATCCTGTTTCGGGGGTCACCGTACCCGAATCCGATTCCTCGAATCCCCGTAGCCCCGTATCCTGCATCCACGTATCAGGTGACTTGGGATATAAGTGATTCTTCATAGCAGTGAGGGGCAAAGATAGTATCCGGAGAGAAATCTTTCTCAAATGGAGAATCATCAGCAGAGAAGGGCATAGAGAGATCCAGCAGCTACTGCGCAGAGTCAGCGAGGCTGACGCAGAGCCACGTAGAGCCACGCAGGGCTACGCAGAGGCTGCGCAGAGGGCCAATGGAAATCTGAGGGTTTGCTGAAAGATCGATTTCATAAATCGGAAGTCGAGGTGTGAGACCGGGAGGCAGAGATCGAAATTTCTGTGGAGCAAATCAATTCAACAGTTGAGTGACGCAGTGCCCAAAAGGGTTGATGTTGGGACTACGCAAAGGCAACGCAAAGCCTGCCAGAGGCACATCATTCAATGGTCAGATCAGCCGGGATTTCCAATGATAGAGTGAGGTATCCTCACTGATCTTTCTGTCAGTCATATTCTCTGTAACTGAATTGTCCAAAGTGACATTCAGTGATGTGTTCAGATATCACTGTTGCTTAATAATAAAACCCTCAGATCTGCTGCACGATTTTCCCACATTGGGTTTTTCCGGGGACATTTGTCCAAAAATAACTGTCCTATGTGTGTTATTTCTCTTGCTCAGTTTATTGTTTTCACATATGATTTAAGTGAAGGTTGCTTCATTAACTACTTCAATGTTTTCATAAGTAATCTAAAAAATAACTTGTTAAATCTAATTTACAAGTAGGAGAAGTAGTTCAGTTTGTTACAGTAGGATTCCAGATCTAGGACTTGGAATTTTCACAGTGAATGGTTGCTATAGAACAAAATTAGGGCCACCGCAAGCCTATAATGTGACCAAAGTTTGATTGGAGACTGAAGTATAATATGAAGGACTATATTGTATACTAATACATGATCTGTGATCTAAAAAAAGATGGAAGATGCAACTCTTACCCAAATTCAAAGTCTAAAGAAGAATAGCTCTCGTGGGAAAGACCTGAAGTCATACCCTTGTTTGAATTAGGGTGACTGTATATCTGACTTTGGAAATTAGGCCGAGTCCTAGACGATTTTGAATATTCATGGATTGAAGGTTTGTATTAGAAACAAGTTCCTTGAATCAAATGGTTGTATAAAGGATTAAGACTCCTGAAATGTTCTCTATGAAAGAATTCAAAATCCCATTATGTGACAACTTGTGCAAGACTTAAAGCTTCATATTATGTGAACTCTGTATCACCATGAATGTGAGAAACATTGCTCCCTGTTGTATATTCGAAGGTTTAATGTTTACTATAGTAAGAAGTTGACCCTGCTATAGTAAGGATAGTATTGTGTCTATTGGAAGATCACCTTACGTGCAAACCATGTGAACCAAAGTAAATGGGTAGCGTTCAAAGGAATTTTTGTGGTTCAATGGCTAGAAGTCTGAGATGTATATGGAAGAGGAAGTCGTATCACCTCTGTTGAAGGCTCGCACTTGATCACTATGGCTCGCATTACCTTAAGTGGCTCATATTCTCTAACAATGGCTCATATTTCTCTATATGGCTCGTTGTGGCTTGTATTCCATACACAATAACTCGAGGTGGCTCATATTGCATACACTATGTGGATCGCACTTGTTTTCTTGAGCTCACATTAATAACATTGCAAGTTGCTTGCCTCTATGTTTTTATGGCATCGCTCTCCTCAGTGGTATCATTATCTCTGGAGTGGCATAGCCTTACCTTGTGGTGGCATCAATATATTATTATGACATCATATTACTGTGAATCAAATTAAAGTGACTCGCTATAATTATATGTGATTTGCTTGAATCTTTGTGAGACACAAATGTACTCTTGTAGCTTGTTACTAATCTACAATGGCTCACACATACTCTACAGTGACTTCACGTATCTCTGTGATGCAAAAAAATCACTGGAATGTATGAGGTTTGCAATCCCTGTGACCTGTGACTATAATCCTTGTAAAGCAATGAGTTCATTCATGCGAAGAAGAATTAATCTATCATGCAAGAAGATTATTGGTATGAAGAAGCTATGGAAATGGTAGCAATAACCTTGTTCATATCATAGTAACTAAGATACACAATGATACATGGTGTTTGTATCCTCGTTTATATGGCATAGTAACCCTAACTTGACATATACAATGACCTTGATGGCTATAAGATATCTCTACCCATAACAAAAGATTTAATGCCTCTTTGTAAAGAAGTTTTGCCTTATATATAAGTATCCAAGAAAGAAGAAGTTGGATAATGCTTCAATGATTTCTTGTCATGAATTTTGCGAAACAGTAGCCATAAAAAGGTGTGACTGTGAATAAAAGAAGTCTCAGTCCTGGTTGATCAAATGTATTGCAACATCCTTGCTACTTGACAAGATGAGTTTCTTAGGTTGTAAATCCTATCATGGCTAAAAGGATTGAAGAAGGAAGCCTAGGGCTCATGAACTCTAGTTGTTGATATAACCCTAGATAAAAATAATGGCATGATGCGAAAAGGCAATGTCAATAAGTCCTACCAAAGTGTTGTATACCTGGAAGATGATAGTGTAATAATATGGATTTTCAAAACCCTGGTAAGGGTTTGATCATGAAAATACCTATAATTTATGATTCCCTAGAATACATGGATGGTTGTAACCCTTGTCTAACCCGATAGGGCATTAGGGTTTGGAACCATTTCAAGTCAATAAGTGTTAGAAATGAATGCCCTGTGCCTGTGAATTGATTAAATCAAGAACCCTAGAAAGTTCTGACATCTTGACGTTGAGGATGGTTTGCACGTTGGATTCAAGAAGGCTAAAGATCAAGAGGGAGTTGAAAAGATAAGCATCTTTTATTTTTCATTTTATTTTTAAATCGTTACTAATGATGTGAACTCTTTAATGATGACAAGGACTCCTTGTTGACGATATGGACCCATTGATAATGATGTGAATTTGTTGATGATGTGGACTCATGATGTGGGCTCGTTAATGATATCGACTTCTTGATGATGTGGATGTGAACTCTTTATTGATGTTGATGTAAACTCCTTGAAGAAGTGGATGATGGACTCCTTGATGATGTGAACCCTTTGATATTGATATGGATTTCTTAATGATATGGACTCCATGAGGATATTGATGTGGACTCCTTAATGAAGAATGATGTGTACTCTATGATGTTGACGATGTGTACTCCTTGTTGATGATGATAAGTACTGCTTGTTGACAATGATGTATGACTCATTCATGACATGGATGATGTGATTGGACTCCTTGATGGTGATCTGAACTCCTCGATGTTTACTCTTTGATGATGATGATGATCTGGATTCGTTGATGATATTGATGATAATGATTTTGACTTGATGATGATATGGACACCTTGATAATATAAAGGATATGTACTACTTATGTAGACTCTTTGGTGATATGGACAAAATTATTTGATGATGATGAAGATATGGACTCGATGATAATGTATACTCCTTGGTGATGATGATGCTGATGTGGAATCATTGATGATGTAGACTCCTTGATGATGATAATGATATGGACTACTCGATGACTTGGACTCCGTGAACTCCATATTGATGATAAAAACTCCTTAATGATTAAGTGGATTCCTTGATGATGTGGACTCCTTGATGATGTGGACTCTTTAATGATGTCAACTCATTGATGATGTGATGAGATTGACTCGATCAGAAAAGGCTAAGATCAAGAGGGAGTTGACACACTCTCAAGAGATAAGTATTATCTTGATTGTTTCTATTGATTATTTCATTATAAGTCTCTTGGCTTGCTTGGTTGTTCTTGTTCTTCCATAGCCTCCTAGTGAGGTTTGTAGATACATAATGAAGATTGCCAAGATGTGGCAATCGTTGAAAATGACGGAAGAACAATGTGACAAGAAGACTCGTGATAGGCTTTGTACCCAGAGGGAGCAAAACAAGATCAACTTGATCGAAGCGCGTTTCTATGAATGTGGCTAGAAGTTTTGAAGACTAATGTTGATCCAGATATGCTAAAGATCAGCCCACGATTTTTCTGCTATGTAGAGGACTTTTTGTTGATTTATGGTAGCATCGGATGTGCTCTAAGTCTCAAAATTTACAAGGAGGCTTAGACACATGTATTCCAGATAACCCAGAAATTGTTTTCGGAAATTCCACCTGGAATGTATTTTATTGAAAAAATTAATTATTTTAAAAGGACCCTAAGTCTAAACTTAGGAAAATAAAATAATTAAGGTGAATTAATAAAATATGGGTGTGAATGTTCTAGAAAAAACGGATCAAGTCAAAAGTTAATCTTAGTCGTTGATTAGAGATCTATCTCAACCGTTGAAGTTTCAACGAGAGGATTATAAGAAGGGCTTGAAGGGTCATTTGGAAAACACACAAGACGAGGAAAAGATCAAGAGATCGAATTTCTGAAGTGAGCAGTTCTCAGAGGAAAGATCGATCTAGAGATTCAATGCAGAGAGAGGCAGTAATTCTAGTTGGAAAGTCTATTTTCTGAGCTGGAGAATACACAACAGAGAAGGCAGAAAGTAGTACCAGCAGAGACAATGTAGCAACTACGCAAAGCCAAGGCAAAGCCATGTAGAGGCAACGCTGCAGTCTTGAGGAAGTTCGTTGATCAGCTAAGGATCAGTCAGATCCAGCGTCGGAGAGCCAGGGTGTGAGACCGGAAGGGGCCAGAGGGTCAGATCCAACCAACAGAAGAGCCAGAACGCAGAAGCCACGCAATCCCCACGCAGAGTGACACAGTGATTGCGCAGGGGCAGTGGAGGGCTTGCCATGCAAGAAGGCAAAAAACAGTACCAGCAAAGACAATGTAGCAGCTACGTAGAGGCAGCGTTGCAGTCTTGAGGAAGTCTGTTGATCAGCTAAGGATCAGTCAGATCCAGTGCTGGAGAGCCGGGGTGTGAGACCAGAAGGGGCCAAAGGGTCAGATCCAACCAACAGAAGAACCAGAACGCAGAAGCCATGCAATCCCCACGTAGAGTGGCACAGTGATTGCGCAGGGGCAGTGGAGGGCTTGCCATCCGACGTTTTGGCCAGTTGGGCTTCCAGTGTCAATGTGTGAGGTAATCTCACCAGAGTTCTTGTCAATCAAATTCTTTGTGAGGATAGCGAGAAAGGCATCCAGTTTGTATTCAGAAAAATTATTGCATAATATATAAACCCTCAACTGTTGCACCGGTTTTCCCACATTGGATTTTTCCGGGGACATTAATCCAAAAACGACTGTGTCACATGTGTTTAGGATTTCTTCTTGTTCAATTTTGTTTCCGCACTTGTAATTTTCCGCAGTTTATTTAGTGAAGATTGCAATGTGTTTAATTCAATGTTGTCGTAGCAATAAATTGAATAATTAACTTATCAGTTAGAAGAATTAATACCAGTTGTTGCAATAGGATTCCAGATTTGAGGAATTTTCACATGGTAATTCAATGTTGTCGTAGCAATAAACTGAATAATTAACTTATCAGTTAGAAGAATTAATACCAGTTGTTGCAATAGATTCCAAATTTGAGGAATTTTCACATGGTATCAGAGCTTGTATAGCTGAGTGCAAGAGGAACAGAAGAACAGATCTAGCGGTGGTGAAGTCGGGATCAAAGAGCTACGTAAGCAGCAGATCAATCTCCCAGCGGATTGCGCAGTCCATGACAAGAGGGCCAAAACTAGCAAGGAAAATCTCTCTCTTAGTGAGCCGACAGAGAGGAAAGATTTTTCAGATTGCAATTTGGCAAGAGGTCAAGGGATCAGCGTAGCAAATCAACAGCTGGAGGGATGCAGTTTCTGCGCATCCGTGATTGTGGGTGCAGAAGCGTTAGAAAAGAGATCTAGAGACACTTTGAGGGAATTTTCTTCCTCAAGGAATTCCTAGCCGAGGAATTCTATTTTTCGAGAGCTGAGCAGCAATTTTGGGTGGCAGATCTACCATCTCCAACAAGGAATGCGTAAGCCAGTCCAGCACTGCACAGAGGAGAAAGAGAGGTAGCTAGATTCAACATTTTTCAATCGACAGAAATGGCAGCAAGTGGGCTGAGAGATTAAGACAGGTTGGAGGGAGCCTCCAACTATGTGATTTGGCAGGCAAGGATCAAATGCCTACTGGATGAGCATGATCTCAAGCTCTTCGTCGAAGGTACGGTGGTTGTTCCAGTAGATGCAGATCCTATGAAGGAATACAAGAAGGATATGGCTAAGGCAAAGAGCTTGATCCTTGATGGAGTCAGGGATCGTGTCGTATGTCACATAGATAGTGAAGGGACTGCTAGAGAAATGTGGCAGGACTTGGAGAAGCTATATCAAGGATCTTCCGAGTAGCGAAAGATGTATCTAGAGGAGAAGATGTGGAATACGAGGATGAAGAAAGGTGAGCGCATTGATCCATTCCTCTCTAGACTTCAAGAAAACCGAGATCAGTTGTGAGTTGTGGGATCAGCTCCTCAGGCCACCGAGATGGTCAGATTGGCCCTCAACTCAGTGTTTGAAGACTATCAGGTCTTTGTCCAGAGCATCCTAGGCAGAGAGAATTTATCAAACTGGGAGTCAAAGTGAGATGCTCTTCAACAAGAAGAGATGAGGAGGGACTTACTCAAGTGTCAACTTGAGGGCAGCAGCAGTTGTGGGAAGAAGTCGAAGGAGGAGGAGGATAATGTGACCCTTGCATCAAAGGGGCAACAGGAGCAGTGCAGAAGGAAGAAGGATCTTTCCAAGATCAAATGCTTTCGGTGTGGTGAGATGGGTCATTATGCCACACAGTGTCGTCTCAAGAAGAAGGACAAGGACGAGAAGCATGATCCGCAAACAACACCTACCAGTATCGATGAGGAAGAGTTTGCCATGATAGCCCATATACCTCCAGGAGGGAAGTGGGTTGACTTGGAGTTGTAGACCCAGAGATCTATAGATGGACAGGATCCTTGAGGAGTCCACCTCTCAGATCATTACCTTGCTACGGGAGCCCAAATCAGATGTAGCAAGATGGACGAGTGTCAATTGGTGTAGAGTGCAGAAAAGACAGAGCAATGGTTAGCAGCACCAGAACCTTAGCAGCGCGAAGCAGAGTTGGAAGTAGTGCAGTGAGGCACAGTACAGAGTCAGCAGCAGCGCAGCAGCTTCATAGGGACAGCGCAAAGGTTAGCAGCAGTCAGATCTTTAGTACCGAGATGCATCATACTGAACACTTGTCAGCAGTGCAGTAGCAGTTGGCAGTGGTAGTGTCAGCAGCAACATGGATGCAAAATTTGAGAGGGAGTTGCAGTGCGGATGCAGTGTTGATAGTGGCAGTATCAACAGCAATACATATGTAGTGTTTGCGCAGAGTTGGTGGGCAACAGTGTCAGACATCAACAGCACAGAGGGAGATGTTGCAGAATCAAGGCAGTACTCAACAGGGTGTATTGCTAGAGCACATTCCTCGCTAAGAGGGAGTGCTGATTTTTGGTAGCATCGGATGTGCTCTAAGTCTCCAAATTTGCATGGAGGCTTAGACACAAGTATTCCAGATAACCCTGAAATCGTTTTGGAAAATTCCACCCAGATTGTATTTTATTGAAAAAAATAATTATTTTAAAAGGACCCTTAGGAAAATAAAATAATTAAGGTGAATTAATATAATATGGGTGTGGATGTTCTAGAAAAAGTGGATCAAGTCAAAAGTTATTATTAGCCATTGATTAGAGATTTAATCTCGGTCGTTGAAGTTTCAACGAGAAGATTATAAGAAGGGCTTGAAGGGTCATTTGGAAAACACAGAAGGTGGGGAAAGGATCAAGAGATCGAATTTCTGAAGTGAGCAGTGCTCAGAGGAAAGATCGATCTAGAGATTCTACACAGGGAGGTGTAGCAATTCCAGTTGGAAAGTCTATTTCCTGAGCTAGAGAATACATAGCAAAGAAGGTAAAAAGCAGTACCAGCAGAGACAACGTAGCAGCTCCGTAGAGGCAATGTTGCAGTCTTGAGGAAGTCTGTTGATCAACTGAGGATCAGTCAGATCCAGTGCTGGAGAGTCGGGGTGTGAGACAGGAAGGGGCCAAAGGGTTAGAACCAGCTAGCAAAAGAGCCAGAACATAGAAGCCACACAGAGTGACGCAGATGTTGCACAGTGACTGCGTAGGGGCGGTGGAGGGCTTGCCATCCAGGGTTTTGGCCAGTTGGGCTTAAAGTGTCAGTGTGTGAGGTAATCTCACTAACGTTCTTGTCAGTCAGATTCTTTGTAAGAATAGCCAGAAAGGTGTTATGTAACCAACTCCAAAAATAGAAGAAATGAGATATCAACGCCTTAGAAATAAGCCACTTCGAGGGGGCAACCTCCAATACATTACATGAATGATCAATTCTTGGATGATACAATTTACAAAACCTCCTTTCTATATATAGGAGTCCATGTGGCCATAATGTAATCCTAGTGGGCCACAATGTAATCCTAGCCGGCCTAACAATAATAATTTAAGGGCACAATAATAACAAAATGGGGGTTACAAGGGTTCAATAATAACAATAAGGGGGTTACACTAACAATAATAAGGGACTATACTAGTGATATAGGGACCTAACATGCCCCTCTCCTTCAAAAAAGTGTTGTCCTCAACGCCTGAGTAGCTCTGGGTGCTTCTGTATAAAATTCTCATCCTCCCATGTAGAATCTTCGGTGGGTAAGTTCTTCCACTTGATGAGATACTCTGAAATTGATCGATTCCGTAGTTGTCGAGTTCTTTTTTCCATGACTGCTTCAGGTTCCAATATGATTTTCCCTTCCCCATCCAGTTCTGGCAATACTGTTTGAACTGGAAGATTTTCACCTATAACCTTCTTTAAGCATGAAACATGGAAAACTGGATGTACTCGCGAAGAAGCAGGAAGCTCCAATTTGTATGCCATAGTACCAATCTTTTGCAACACCTTGTAAGGACCATAGTACCTTGGCGATAATTTATTATCCTTCTTTGCTTGCTTGAGGGACATTTGTTTGTATGGTTGTAGCCGTAAAAATACCCAATCTCCTACATCAAAACTTCTCTCGCTACGATGCTGATCTGCCTGTTGTTTCATTCGATTTTGTGCCAAATTCGGGTTATCCTTTAAGAGTTGGAGAACTTCTTGCTGATGCTCGATGTGATCTTCCACTGCTTGAACCTTCGAATTTTCCCTTAAAGATGATGTGATGGATGGTGGATGATATCCATAAAGTGCCATAAATGGGCTCATTTTTGCTGCAGTATGGAAGGAAGTGTTATACCACCATTCGGCAAGAGGTAACCACTTGACCCATTGTGTTTGTTTATCAGATACAAAACAACGAAGATATCCTTCCAAACATTTATTTACTATCTCGGTTTGACCATCGGATTGAGGATGATAAGATGAGCTATGAGCTAATTGAGTACCCAAACAAGAAAATAACTCCGTCCAAAAATTTCCGGTAAAAATGGGATCTCTGTCGCTCACAATAACCCTTGGGTTTCCATGTAGCTTTTGAATTGTGTCCATAAATGTAGTAGCAATTGTACTTGCTTTAAATGGATGAGATAATGCACAAAAGTGTGCATACTTGGTAAGTCTATCAGCTACCACCATGATGACACTCTTTCCTTCGGACTTAGGTAAACCTGTGATAAAATCCATTGAAATCTCCTCCCAACGTTGACCTGGAATGGATAAAGGTTGTAGAAGTCCTGGGGTCTTAATTGTTTCCACTTTATTCTGTTGGCAAACCAAACATTACGCCACAAACTTTCGAATATCAGATTTAAGGCCATCCGAAAAAAAATCTTTCTTCACCCTGTGGTAAGTTTTTAAAAATCCTGAGTGTCCTCCTAAAGGAGAAGTGTGCAATTCGAGAAGAATCTTTTGTTTTAGTTGGGAATTCTTACAAAGATATAAGCGATCTTTGTACCATAAGGAATCATTTTTCCAACTAAATGTATCGGATGTACTAGGATCTTGCTGCAACTTTTGAATGAGTGTCCATACATCTTTGTCCTTCTTCCATTCATCTCTTGCTTCGGTTATCCAATCTGGTTGGATAATAGAAATGGCACAAAGCAATGCTTCCACCTCTTCATTCTTTCTTGAGAGTGAATTTGCAACAACATTAAGCTTTCCTTTTTTGTAGATTATTTCAAAGTCATAACCCAACATCTTTGTGACCCATTTTTGCTGCTCTTTTGACGATAGTCTTTGTTCCAAAAAGTGTTTAAGACTATCATGATCGATTTTTACCTTGAAGTGTCTTCCCATTAGGTAAGTTCGCCATTTCTTTAGTGCATGCAGTATTGCTAACATTTCCTTCTCATAAATAGGTTTCTGTAAATACTTTCCTTTGATTGGACGACTTTCAAAAGCAATGGGTCTTCCTTCCTGCATTAAAACTGCACCAATTCCATTTTCTGAGGCATCACATTCCACAATAAAGGCTAAAGGAGAAGTGTGCAATTCCAGAAGAATCTTTTGTTTTAGTTGGGAATTCTTACAAAGATATAAGCGATCTTTGTACCATAAGGAATCATTTTTCCAACTAAACATATTAGATGTACTAGGATCTTGCTGCAACTTTTGAATGAGTGTCCATACATCTTTGTCCTTCTTCCATTCATCTCTTGCTTCAGTTATCCAATCTGGTTGGATAATAGAAATGGCACAAAGCAATGCTTCCACCTCTTCATTCTTTCTTGAGAGTGCATCCGCAACAACATTAAGCTTTCCCTTTTTGTAGATTATTTCAAAGTCATAACCCAACATCTTTGTGACCCATTTTTGCTGCTCTTCTGAAGATAGTCTTTGTTCCAAAAAGTGTTTAAGACTATCATGATCAGGTTTTACCTTGAAGTGTCTTCCCATTAGGTAAGTTCGCCATTTCTTTAGTGCATGTAGTATTGCTAACATTTCCTTCTCATAAATAGGTTTCTGTAAATACTTTCCTTTGATTGGACGACTTTCAAAAGCAATGGGTCTTCCTTCTTGCATTAAAGCCGCACCAATTCCATTTCTTGAGGCATCACATTCCACAATAAAGGTTTTCGTGAAGTCTGGCGTAGCTAAGACCGGTGCTAGGCACATTGCCTCTTTAAGACGTTCAAAGGCCTTAGTTGCTTCAGGAGTCCATGAAAATGCATCTTTCTTCAATAATGTTGTTAAAGGTGCTGCTATTCTCCCATAATTCTTAACAAACTTGTGATAATACCCTGTTAACCCGAGAAATCCTCGCAACTGCTTTATGGTTGTGGGGATTTTCCATTCCTTAATGGCTTTAATTTTGTTAGGGTCTACTTTAACACCCTCGTGAGATACAATATGACCCAGATATTCCACCTCTTGTACTCCAAAGAAACATTTGGATTTTTTTGCATATAATTGTTTCTCCTGCAATAGTTTGAGCACCTGTCAACATGTTCAACATGATCCTTCCAAGACCTGCTGTAGATTAGTATATCATCAAAAAATACTAGCACAAATTTTCTAAGGAAGGGTTTGAAAATAAAATTCATCAACCCTTGAAATGTAGAAGGTGCATTGGTAAGGCCAAAAGGCATGACCAAAAATTCATAATGACCCTCATGAGTTCGAAATGTTGTTTTTGGAATATCTTCGATCTTCATTCTAATTTGATGATATCCTGAACGAAGATCCAACTTGGTAAAATAAATTGCTCCATGTAATTCATCCAATAATTCATCAATCACAGGAATGGGAAATTTGTCTTTAATGGTGAGCTTATTGAGCTCCCTATAATGCGGACACATTCGCCATGATCCATCCTTCTTGTGTACCAATACTACAGGAGCAGAGAAAGAACTTTGACTGGGTTGAATTATACCCGCCTCTAACATTTCTGCAATCATACGTTCAATTTCGCTTTTTTGGAAGTAAGGATATCTATAAGGCTTGATGTTTGGAGGAACACTTCCTGGAATCAAATGAATAGCATGATCATGATCATGAATAGGTGGGAGTCCTTTGGGAGTTTCAAACACCTTGGAATGATTGTCCAAGACTTGTTGGAGATATGCAAAAATAGATGATTTTGATGTCGGAACTTCTAGTGAGCATAATTGTGCAATTACGCCTCGTTGTTCTTTCTTTAGAAGCTTTGTCATGACATTAGAGCTTATTATCCTTCCTGGCTTCCCTTCAATGCCTCGTAATTCGACTTCCTTTCCTTCTGAAAAAAATTTCAAGAAAAGTTCTTGAAAATTAAAAGCTACCATCCCCAAAGATTGTAACCATTGTACTCCTAGTACAACATCAGCACCTCCCATAGGAATGGAAAGCATTGGACTAGTCAATACATATTCCCCCATGGTTAGCTTGATATTATGGCATTTTCTAGAAAAATTTATAGTTCCTCCATTTGCAACCATCACCTGACATTCTGGTGCTGGGTATAGGAAACAATTTAATTCCTTGGCTACCTTAAAATGAATAAAATTATGGGTGATACCTGAATCAATCAACATTGTTACCTTTTTCTTCTTGATTTGTCCTTCTATCTTGAGAGTTTGAGGAGTGGTAATTCCTTCCAGTGCATTACATGATATGGTCGGATTCATTTCTTCCTATTCTAGGGTTGGTTCTTGGTGTATATCCTATTCTTTTTCATTTTCTTCTTCCTCTTCACAATCTATGTAAAATAATTTATTCTCAGCACACTTATGACCTTTAGTGTATTTGCTATCACAACTGTAGCAAAGCCCTTTTTCTCTTTTTTCTTCCAATTATTGTGGTTTCAACCTTGTAGGTTGTGGAAATCTAGATGTAGCAACACTTCCTTCTTTATAGAATTGAGTGGTAGGCTTCCTTGTCGCCATAATTTTACATTCAAATTTTCTTGCCAACCTGAATGGCTTGTCCAATGAATCAGGTTCCAGAACGTGAACTTCATGTTGGATGTTATCCTTTAAAGTGCCTATGAAGAGAGCAATCTTGTGTTCCTCTGGAATATCAGTTACCCTTATATTCAATTTTTGCAAGTCCTCAATGTGCTGCCCCACTAAACCCTTTTGTTTGAGATTTATCAATTGGCTAAAGAAGGTGTTGCTCTTTCTATCCTCATAATGTGCTATCATTTCTTCCGTAAAAATTGACCAAGTGACAATTTTTTTACGGGAGCAAAGCCATCGATACCATACAAATGTATTTTGTTCTAAATGTAAAGTTGCAACGCGTACCTTTTGTGTGTTTTTCACATTATGGAGATCAAAATATTGCTCCATCTATAGGATCCATGTTACAGGATCCTTCCCATCAAACTTCCTCATATCCATTTTTGGAATATGGTGGTTCTTCCCACCAACATTAGATTTTATGAAATCGTGATTAACATTTATTTTGTTCTCATCATGAGGTTCTTCTACTATCTTTTCACCATTAGGAAACATTTCTTGTATCAACTTGGTCAAACCTTCGATGTCTTCTTTTAGATCATTCTTCATGTTTTTCATGTTGTTTTCCATGTTGTCTTTCATGTCATCCATCTTGGCTTCCATGCCAGCTTCCATGCCATCCATCTTAGCTTCCACGCCTTTCTTCAAACCATCCATCTTCTCTTCCATGCCTTTCTTCAAAACTTCCATTTCATTTTTTGTTGCTCTTTGCGGAGAGTGAAATTTGTTGCACTTGCTCTTGTAATTTTGATAGATCATGTTGCAATTCTTCATATTCATGAGTCATAGTAGAGCCTTCTGAAGGCTTAATGGGTGTTGAATTATTTTTATGGGGCATATTTTAGAACCCAACACTGATATGTATTCTACAATATTGCCTTGGAATCAATTCAAATTGATTCTTCAAACAAGACTTATGCAATTTGGAAAAAAAAATACACAACTTTTTCTTTATTTTGAGGAGCTCGATATTGAAATTGGATTATCTCTGTGATTGCAGCACTTCAATATCGAGCTCCTCAAAAAGGAAAAAAAATACACACCTTTTTCTTGCTTTTGAGGAGCTTGATATTGAAATTGGATTATCTCTGTGATTGCAGCACTTCAATATCTGAATTTCAGTATCAACGTAGCACTCTAAATTATCTTTTGAATCCCATAGGTCTGACCTGATTTGGATTCTCCAAGACAAATTTGTGTCCAATCTCCCCCAATGACCTAATTATGGACTGTTTCAGTAGAGCGAACTTGTACTACTTTCCACGTATCACTGTTTCTTCCTTTGTCTCTGAAATTGATAGCGAAGAAACTTCAATCTGTTTACTTGTGACCACTTTTTATGACACTCCAATCCGATGCCCAGAGAGAGAGTTATTTAACTTTTCCCACGATCACCTCTTTGAGATGAAATTCAGGAGCCTGAAAAAGCACTACCTTCCACAGATCATATCTCCAAAAATATTGCAAACCAAGCTCTGAAATGTTTTGATGAATTTCCTCAAGATTTCAGCTTCGCACCATATGAATTTCAGATTCCGAACCTTCATATAAAAAAAGTTATAGCACAAATTCCACGATGACCTGTTTAGGAGCCTGAAAAAATACCTAACTTCCATAGATCATATCTCCGAAAATATTGTGAACCAAGCTCTGAAATTTTTAGACAATATTCCTCAGAATTTCAGCTTCGCACCATAAAAATTTCAGCGTCTGAGACTTTGTATAAAAAATTTTATAGTGAAAATTCCACGATGACCTGTTTGGAGCAGCAAAACCCTAGAATCCAAAGCTCTAATACCAAATGGTGAGTAACTAGCTCCAAAAATAGAAGAAAAGAGATATCAACGCCTTAGAAATAAGCCACTTCGATGGGGCAACCTCCAATACATTACATGAATGAACAATTCTTGGATGATACAATTTACAAAACCTCCTTTCTATATATAGGAGTCCATGTGGCCATAATGTAATCCTAGTGGGCCACAATGTAATCCTAACCGACCTGACAATAATAATTTAAGGGCACAATAATAACAAAATGGGGGTTACAATGGTACAATAATAATAATAAAGGGGTTAGACTAATAACAATAAGGGATTATACTGGTAATATAGGGACCTAACATCCTTGCTACTTGGACAACACAACGTTGGTTTTATCTTGGGAAATTTGGCCAACATAACCATGTGTTCTCAATTTTTATTCCCATGGTGGTATTTTATAGGCAAAATTCAAATTTCCCTCCCTCTCTTGGTATAATTGTGGATGGTGACCCAAGAGTGGAGGTTGATTCCATTGTGTGCTATACTTGAGGCCTCATGGTGGATCCGAGGTGGTTGTCCTTGGTAGACTTGAGTGGAGAATATTCTTCCTTAAGTGTGCCAAGTGGTCCCAGATGGTGACCTTCTTCCATACCCATGATCGTGCAACTATTTGAGGGATAGCTGCGGAGATCTCTTCTACTATAGAATAAAAGGTCGCGCAGAGTGCTTATTGCCAATGCTTTTTGTGCACTACTTGATAAATTTTCCTGTTTGACCTTAGAAAAGTTAAATTTCCATAATATTTAATGTCTTTCTTCTCTGTAAATCCTTCCGCTTGACATTTCATGATGTCTTTTTCCTATCTGATTTTCATTGATAACACTACTTCTTCATTTGTCAGATTTATTAATGAAATGAATTATTTTTGTGACTTAAACACTAATGACCTAATGGGGACACTAAGCTGAATAAGGGCCATGGTGACATGACTGAGATGAAAATGATTAATTTTCAATGATGCTCATCCAACTCAGAGACAGCATTGGCCAGCACAATTTTTTTTTTAAATGGAGTAGTAATAGACCTAGACACATTTATGTAGTGACCAAATTTTTATTTCAAGACCTACTGAAACCATAAAAAATTGACTCGAAACCCTGAAAAAAAACTTTGAAAGAGCACATTTTATTATTTTTGACAAGCAAAACTAACTCACACTAACATCCCTAATCAGGCTTAGTGCAAATAATATAAAAGATTTGTGCATGCACAGTTAACAGATCTAGCACTTTAGCAAATTATCATAGAATAATTCAATATATTTTTCACACAGTAATTAAGTATACTTCATTCAGATCTATTCATCTAACATAAAATAATATTTGTGAAAATTTGCAATTACTCAATCACGGAAGTAAATACGCAACACAAAACATATTTAGATCTACAGTAAATAACATATAATCAAGACAATCAACCACATAAGAATCAAGGTTCACCCAAAAATGTCTTCTTTATTAAGATATATGCAATTTAGTACATCCAATATTTATGCACACAAAGCAACAAAGTCTGCACATAGCTCAAGACATAGGTCTCCACACACACATCCAACAAGAGCCTTTCTATCTAGAGAAACCCATACATAGATAAAAACACTAATAAAAAACATCCATTCATCAGATCATATCCTTTCTTGACTCAATCCTTACATATTTATACTATCATAGATGTGCACATACCATGGTCTCAGACCATGGTTTGAGACTCATGGTTTTTCCCCTTAACCGATTACAATAATTAAGGGACTTTTACCCACCCCAAATCCCCTTTGACCATTTCCGTGCAACACGTATAACAAAACTTATAAAAAAATTATCCCAAAAAGTACACCCCTGGGGGGCCTGCTCCAACAGGCCCCCAACGCAATCTCATGACTCGTCCCAAGTCACTGTGGGGTGGTCACCTTTATCTCTACCTTCAATGCTTCGACAGACCTCTGGAGTGACATGAAGACTTCAATGCTCTACGCGGCAGCACTCTGTGCTTCATCTACCAATTTTAATGTTTTTGGACCCTCAGCTACCAAATTGATGCTACGTTGTGTTTTTTGTAGGATTTTGAGGGAACTATCAAGGTTCTGCGAGAGCTGCAGGGCTTCCTTAGCCCAAGGTTGCATCCTTGTTTCCACTAGCTAATCAAAACAGTGCAGGTCCTCGATCTCTATCAGAATAGCCTTTCCTTCATGATTTTTGGCAAGCCTTTGTGATGTTACTAATGTTTTCACTTCCATCATGATCTCTGTAAATTATTGTTCCTTAATTGTAAGCTCATTTCTCAACTACTAGACCATTGGGTCATTCTAAACAAAAGTCCAAATGCACATGGCTTCATTTATAAAGGCACCACATTCTACCAATGTTGTTGCTACACTGTTAGTCATTGTGTTTACCTCTGTTTCTTGTTGTGCTCGGACCTCTGATAGTGTATCAGGTTTTAACTTCATCTGCAGCTTGGGGATCTATTGCTCAAACTCTACTTGAAATGTCTAGATCTCTGTGCACGATGATTTTATTGCAATGACCAAGCTCTCTGACATCATTGTTTGTGTTACTGATGTAGGGACAATGACCTCTGGCAGGTCACCACACATTTGATCGTTCATTGCTTCTATTGCGGTGCGACGATCCTCAGTTGTGTGGCACACCTCCTCTACAATTTTTTTCTTCTTCTGCAACATTGACACTTGCTACTAAGACATGGTAGCGGCTTGTAAGGCATGGGTCTCCCATTATTGTAACTCATCCACGATCATGGTGTGGATAGCATGGAGCTTTTCACCCAGTAGCATTGCCAAGTCGATGTTAATCTCTCTTCATGATCGCAGATTAGCATGCAAGGTAGGAGACTCAAATATAATGGTGTGCTCGGGAATCTGAATCATGTGGTTGTCTAAGGGGGATGATAACACCATGATGATTAGCTACACACTCATTTGATCGATGCTGGAAATTGACACACTCTCTTGCTGTAGGCTCGTTTGCTTCATGCTCTCTTGTATCGCGCTCACTTGCATCTTTAGTTCTTGGAGGACCAACTATAATCCCTCAAGGACTAACTTGTACTACAATTCCATGTCATTCCAGATATCCTCAGTGACCAACTTTATCACGTTCTCAATTTTTTTGAAGTCGTCCTCAGTGAGGGTGAGGTCCTCTCTTGGTGCCAACTTGGACCCCTTCCTCTTTTTGTGCAGACCCACAGTGGCCTAAGAACCTCGTTTAGTACATTTGGTTATCTACATATCATGGCCCTCGGTGCCTTCACCATCTTTCTCTTATGCTTCCTTATCCACATATATCGTTTCTCCCATCATAGTAGGCCCAGGTTCCTCTTTAGCATCCTTTCCCTTCTGTTTTGTATCCATGGTTATGTGTGGTTTAGTCGGAGTATTCAGTACTAATGAAGAGGCACCTCTAGTGGTGTGTGGATCTGACGACACAGGTGACCATTCTATTTTGACATGCAATAGGTCGTCCTATGAGGCTAGCTATGGAAATTCATACCAAACTCCTTCTACAACAACCTTTACACGAATGTGCATATTGTGAAATGTGGCTTTGAAGTCTACAATCAGTTTATATTTCTCATAAATGGTTGTGTTATAGGTCAATTTGGGCATCATTCCCAATGACTTGGTCAAAATGGACATCATCCCCAGGACCAATGAAATAGGCTCTATCATCCCCTATTATTTCAGTTGCTACATACCCTAAGACAAGAACAAGAACAAATCATTCGTGACTTCCATTGTAAGGTTTCCAAGATTTGAAGTACATGTTATATCACCTATGAGCTCACCAACATAGCCTCTCAAGGGACTAACTACTTTTCATATTTATCTACCCCCATTCAAGGTTTCTCTGCAAAGAAATTCCAGACATTCAAGAGTGTGTCGGTCAAATGGGAGTGAAATTCTCATTGTTCCAAAATCTCCACATGGCCAGTGCCTTCTAGAAGATTCCATATGTGTAAAACTTCGAATGCATGTGTCCATCTAACACCTCTGAGCTTGGGAACATGTATTTCCTACTATTAGAAAGCCATTGATTGGGAAACTACCTTCAATTGTCCTATAAATTGAGCACAGATCCTAGTGCTAGGGAAGGAAGAAATTTGGTAAAGAAATGTTGTTGGATTCTTAATTGAGAGAGTGATGGGAATGATATGTTGATGGTGATATGTTGATTTTGATGAGGATGTTTATTTTTCTGTGTCAACCTCATTAAAAATTTAAACAGAGTCATGAGCATAGTTTATTTTCTTGTGTCAATCTCATTAATAAATGAAACAAGGTTCTATGAGGAAAGTTATTTTACTATGTCAACCTCGTTAAAGAATGAAACTGGTGTTGAGGGTAGTTCCTTTATTGTCTCAACCTCAATAAATGAAACAGATTCATGAGGATAGTTCTTTTACTATGTCAATCTCATTAAAAAATGAAACAGGTCTTGAAGATGGTTCTTTTTCTTGTGTCAACCTCATTAAAAAATGAAACAAGTGCATGAGCATAGTTCCTTTTCCTATGTCAATATCATTAAAAAATGAAACAAGGTTCCATGAGCATAGTTCCTTTTCCTGTTTCAAGCTCATTAGAAAATGAAACAAATCCTCTCCTAATTAAGACGAGTCTTCTATTTGATCTTGTAAATGAACCTCCATTCCATCCAGTTATTAGTAACCAGTATTATATTTAGGTGAATGAAATGAAGCTTGGGGGGAATATTCTATTGCAGGTGGAATTCGACATGTGCTCTTGCAGGAGGCATTCAAAACACTCTTACCAATTGCACGCAATTGATCCCTGAAGTTTGGGGGAAAAACTTTTTCAGATATCCAAAATCCAAATGGTGACTTACAAATGGTAAAAATGAACAGTATAACTCTTTGAATTAGTCATTTGATTGTTTGAAAATAATATTTATTTCTTTGAATATAGTTTTATTCAATTTTTATCATGAAATAGTTATTTTTAATCCATTTGATGTTGTTCTGAACATGTTTACAACTGATGAGAAGATTAGTCATGCATATTTATTCCAAGAATGATTTGAACACAAAGCCGACTTTTATTCTTATTTTATGAAATTTGATAAAAATGAAAGAGGAATTCAAGTGCACTTTTTCCTCTTTTTCGAGCTTCGATAACAACGAAAAAGGAACCCCTAGAGTCTTCTTTTAGCTCTTTTTAGACTCTGATAATGTGAAAATATTGTCGAGCGCTTGTCTTTTTGAGCTCGTAAAAGTAAATGAATTGATATATACTCAATATAAGTTTAACCTTTTTCGAATTGAGATAGATTATTTATGAAAAAGGAATACCTTAGTCGAACATGGCTAGGAGGTTCTCTTAGACATTTTTTTACACATTTTCGGATTTGAGCGACAACTTTACGAAAAATTAATTATGGGTTTTTTTTTCGTCCTCTTTTTCAAAGTCCCTAAATATGAAAAAGGATCAGGTTGTCATTGTCATTAGGCTCGTTAAAACATAAAATAGTGACGGGCTTGTCGATCATGGCAAGGATCAAGTTTCATTCATAGCTAGACTCATTAAATTATTAAATATCAATGCATTATTCGCCCAAAGGTTTGAATTATATATCAAGCATATGTTATCCTCCTATTGTGGTAAAACACAACCCCCCATTTTTTACTTATGTATTTCAAATAATGGGGACCCTTTATACAAATTTTTTTGTTAAACACCTTTTAGGATTTTGATTAAGTTAATTATATTGTAATTTTTTCATTTTTCATTTTTATCGGATTTCTATTTTTATTGTTTCATGGGATCTGATTTTTCATAATCTTTCCAACAATACTTGTTTCACTTCATTTGGTCAACTGGTTTGGAAATGGCACTACTTTGAATTTTTTATCATTCTCTCGCTTGGGGTAAAAACATGTATAAAGTGTATCGATATTTTAATTATCATAGTTAAAATAATCATTCATTGTAATTATTAAAATTTTAGTTCGTTTTCATTATTTTCACATTTTTCCCAATATCCAAACTTTTTATTTTACTAGTAAACTTATCCATTTTAATGATTATAGCTTTGCCCACCCATCGAACAACCACATTATATATTACATATCATATATATAACAAAATGTTGTTTAAAACCATTGGTAGGACCTGTAGAAATTATATAACTTATGTGTTATATGTCTAAGATTCTCCTGATATCACACTATTTTAACTTCATGCAAAATACATAATCTATTCCACCATTGAACATTTGCGGAAATTAAATCAAGATTGCAATGCACACATGAAACAATAAAAATTCAAACACATTAACACAGTTTTTTAATGGTAAAGCGTAAAGCTGAAAACCCCAAATATCTGTATATAATATATGTCATAGATATCAGGTAAAAATCCTCATACAAATCTGATCATATCAAGCTCTCAGTACAATACAATCGCTACACACTAATAAAGAACAATCAGCAAAAATCTGCACTGATTTTTGCCTTCCTGATAGCTTGCCTCTACTGCGCAATCCCTACTGAAGAATGGCTATGGATGAGTTCAAATTGCTCCATCCTTGATCACGCAATCCTCATTGGCATCTCCAATGAATGTGTGGTGCATACAATGCAACACTATAGTCACAATTGATAGTCACACTTGCTCTTTCACAAATCTCTCCACTGAGTCTCCACTGATTTGTTCTGCACTGTAGTTAACTGTTGTCTCTGTCCAGTTAAATAATGAGTTATTATTTAGTGAATTAATTTAACTAATTAATTCACTCAGCTCCATTGAAAGTATCAATCAGTTATAAATAGACACAATCAGTTCAACTGAGTTTAACTCCACAAGTGTAGTTAAACTAGAAAACAACTCCACCAACTACTTCTCCAACTCCACCAAACTCTACCACTTGAGTTCTAATTGAAGTCCTTCATGCATAAACCACCAGTAGCTCTAGGAATTGAGTTATTCTTTCAACTAGCTGATCTGAACAATCTGTTAACTGAATGTTAGTGCTCCAAGAGAATAATATAATGTTTAGAGTCAAAATATTATTAAGAGCTAATAATATCCGACATGTCTATTTTAGACTGGCTGTCTAAAAATAGAATTCACCCAAAATTTCTACGAATATAATTCCATCTATTTTTCCAGCTTGACCAACCATCCACAAATAGCATACTGCAACTCATAGAATATGATCGACATGACTAAAAATATACTTTGCGCCAAAAATAGCCTGTAGGCCCACTTAGTGAAGGCGGCTCTTTTCACTAAGCTCATAATCTTGTTTAATCTCAACACTCCCTATCAACAAGATAGGGATTATCTTCCACCCCGGTCCTATCTCTATGGTATTCGAATTTGCTCCTCGTGGGCACCTTCATCAGAATATCTACATCCTGATCTTCCGTAGGAATGTAACAAAGCAACATGATCCTCTGCTGCACACAATCTCTGATATGATGGTAACAGATGTCAATAGGTTTAGATCTATCATGAAATACTTGATTGACTGAGAGTTTAATGCAACTCTGATTATCACAATATATCACAGTAGGATCTAAATGAGAACCGAACAAAACGACCAGGATCTTCCTCATCCATATAGCCTCGCATGCAGCCAAACTTGCTACCATGTACTCGACCTCAACTGAACTGAGTGCAAAGGATATTAGTTTACTGCTGTACCAAGAAAATACTATAGATCTGATACTTAAAATCCCTCCAGATGTGCTCTTTCTGCCCGTTGGGCTTCCTGACCAATCTGCATCCATGAAGCTATGCGGCTTCACTTCATCCGACTGTCTGTACCACAATCAATACTCAGATGTGCCCCTGGGATACCTCAGGACATGCTTGCATGCCTTCCAAAATAGCTTGGTAGGCTTCACCATCGCTTGTGAAAGCTGGTTCACAGCATAGCATATTTCCAGTCGTGTATTGACTAAATACATGAGCGAACCAACCAACTGTCGATAAACAGTGGCATCCACTACCTCTGTCGATGTAGCATCCTCCTTGCTCCAACCACCAGGAAGAGGAGTGTCGATAGCCTTGCAGCCTTGCATGTGAAACTTCTCTAGTATCTTCCGGGTGTACTTGCCTTGAGACACAAACAGTTCACCTTTCTGCTGCCAAATTTCCAATCCCAAGAAATAATGAAGGAGGCACAAGTCCTTCATCTCGAACTCCTTTGCAAGATCTGCCTTGCATGAGTGTATCAACATTTCATCACCCATTAGTATTAAATCATCTACATAAAGCACAATGATCAAAATCTTACCCTCCACCATAATCTTGTATGGGTTTGGATCCACCTCACTCTTGGCGAAACCAAGTCCAGTGAAATAACTGTCTATCCATGTGTATCAAACACAAGGTGCTTGCTTCAGCCCATACAGTGCTCTTTTGAGCCCGCACACATGCAACTCACTGTTGAAGATTTCGAATCCTTTAGGATGCTCAATGTACACCTCCTCCTTAATGATTCCATTGAGGAACACAGTCTTCACATCCGTCTGATGAATGTGCCAACCCATTTGCGCTGAGAAAGCAAGGATGGTATGTATGGAAGAATACCTTGCGACAGGTGCAAAGGTTTCTTCATAGTCAATCCCCTCGATATGTGAGAAGCCCTGGCAACAAATCTTTCCTTATACTTCTCAACACTCCCATCAGCATCTTGCTTCACTTTGTAGATCCAACTCGAACCTACCACTGATTTCCCTTCCGGCCTTGGGACAATCTCCCATGCACTATTTATGACAATCGAATCATGCTCTTCCACCATGGCATCTACCCATGTAGGATCCTCCACATCTTCCTCGAAAGAGGATGGCTCTGTCACGATACACTTGCTCATCAGAGCCATGTATCCAGTAAATCAGTCAGGTGACTTTCTCTATCTACACTGTGATGTAGGAACTCCTACATTCTACACTACATCAAGATTCAGTCGCTCAACTTCTACAGTGCACTTCCACCCTCTGATGCTTGGCACTGCATTAGTGGTTTCTTCCACTCTATGAACCTCCTCTTGTGGCTGATCCACATCTTGAGGCTCATATTTAGGAACAAGTAGCTCCTCCTCTGCATGCAAGTGTAGCTCCCTCTCAAGTGACAACTTCATGGCTTTCTCCTCATGAAATTTGATATCCCGTCGCATGACAGTCATCCGACTATCTAGAAAATACACACGATAATTGTGGGGTGTTTTTTTGTACCCCAAAAATATCCCAACCTCTTTGGTCAGCTCCAAATTCTTCCTGGCATCCTTCATCACATGAATGTAAACAGGTGAGCCACAAATCTTCAAATCAGAAATATCAGGCTTCTTACCGGAAAAATCCTCTTCGGGTGTACTCATGCCAAGTACTCTATGAGGACAACGGTTTTTCACATAAACCGCAGTGTTGCATGCCTCAGCCCACAAGTGTATGGGAAGGCCCTGATCATGCAGAATTTCACGTACAACACCCATGACATTTATGTTCTTCCTCTCAGAGACCCCATTTTGATGTGGGTTATGAGGCGGTATGAGTTCTCTTCGAATTCCTTCTTTTCTACAGAAGTCTTTGAATTCACCAGAGATGTATTCACCACCATTATCGCTCCGAACAGCTTTCACTTGCTTCCTCGAATATTTCTCAACCATCGCCTTAAACTCACAGAACTTTGAGTATGTCTCGCTCTTCTTCTACATGAAGAAGATCCAGCACTTACGAGAAAAGTAATAAAAAAATATCACATAATACCTATGCTTTGTTGTTGAAGCATCCGAGAAAGGTCCAAACACGTCTGTATGAATTCTCTCAAGGATCGTCGAAGCATGACTATCCTTCTCATGAAAAGTGGTCTTCACACATTTTCCCAAAGTACATCCCTTGCACTGATCTGACTACGCAAGTGCACCTTTGGGAAGCCCGGTAGAAATTTGCTGCAAAATTTTCAAAGCACCATGGTGAAGATGGCCCAATCTCCTGTGCCACAATTCGCCCTCATCTTGGCTCACCACTCCTTATGCTTTTCCTGCCATTGTAGCGCAACCATCTACCTTCAATTGATAAAGATTCTTAACTCAAATCCCTATCCTCCTAGTTTTACCAGTTGTTTTATGGCGCAGGAATGCTTTTCCCTTGCTAAAAACAACATCATAACCCTTGTCTTCCAGCATCACCAAAGAGATCAGATTCTTCTTCAATCCTAGAACATGCATGACATCCTTCAAGATGAAAGGTTTACCAGACTCCCTCTCAAAGGAAATGGTCTCGATACCAGTCACACTGTATCTACCATCATCGCCCATCTCGATGTGCACTCCAAGATCCTTTTCCTCCAGATCACTAAACAAATCTTTTTCTCTGGTCATATGGAAAGACGCACCACTGTCAAGAAACCACACTGATCCCATCACACTTGAAACCAAGCATGCGATCAAAGAAAAGTTGAGCTCAAACTGTGAGGCTAAGGCCTTTCCTGCTGTAGAAAGAGAAGCGCTCTTATTCTTCTTCTTCTGTGGGAAATTAGTGGTGAAATGCCTGTGCTGGTGACCGTGAAAACACTTCACCTTGGACAATTCATGCTTCTTACCTTTAGCTTCGGATTTGAAAGATTTCTTCCCTTTTCATTTTCAAGCTTTGGCAGCCAAAGCGTAATTTTCTTCATATTCATTCTTCGATGAAGATCCATCCCTGGTACCCCACCTTATCTCCTCCTACACAAGATCCAACCAAAGTCGCTCCCATCCTAGCAGTTTCTCCCATCCATTGATAGAATCTTCGTAGCTATGCCAACTCTTTAGAAGCCAAAGGAGAGCGAAGCTCGCCATTTCTTCTTCATCAATAGTAACCCCCACACTTCCCAGCTCATCCTTGCAATGGAAAAACTTTGTGAGGTATTTTGGAATACTGTCACCTTTCTCCATTTTTATTTTTCTGAGATTTCTTTAAGTGCCAACTTCCTCTGGTCACTTCTACTTTGGAACAAGCCTATAAAATCCTTCCACATTAATAATGGAGTGGATTTCCTATCAAGGCTAGACACAATGTGGTCCTTCACCCCTTCCAACAGAATCCTTCAACACTTTGCTACCTTCTTTTGCCATGTGTCAAGTGTGGCTGCATCGCTAGAAGTAGGCTTCGGAATATCAACATCTATGAACTCCTTCAACCCATTATCATCCAGAACCACCTCCATCATGTCCTTCCATGCTATTTAATTCAAGTTACCCTCAACGTCATACTCCAATCGCAATCTGTTGAAGGAAATTTCAATGAATGCTCGACTTCGACACCAAGAAAACACTGCAGCAAATTCAAATTCCACCAGCACAAAACTCAACCACTTCAATAATTGCAATCTCCTCCAATTATCAACACTACTTTGATACCATGTATAAATTACATGAATTGTGTGTTATATGTCCAATATTATCATGATCTCACACTATTTTAACTTCTTGCAAAATACAGAATCTATTCCACCATTGATCATTTGCAGAAATTAAATCAAGATTGCAATGCACACATGAAACAATAAAAATTCACACACATTAACACAGTTGTTTAACAGGAAATCCTGAAGCTAAAAAACCCAAAAATATGTATATAATATATGTCATATATATCATGTAACAATCCTCATACAAATCTGATCATATCAAGCTCTCATTACAATACAATCGCTACACACTAATCAAGAACAATCAGCAAAAATCTGCACTGATTTTTGCCCTCCTGATAGCCTTCCTCTACTATGCAATCCCTACTGAAGAATGGCTTTGGCTGAGTTTTAATTGCTCCAGCCTTGCTCACACAATCCTCATTGGAATCTCCAATGAATGTGTGGTGCATACAATGCAACACTATAGTCACAACCGATAGTCACACTTGCTCTTTCACCAATCTCTCCACTAAGTCTCCACTGCTCTGTTCTACATTGTAGTTAGATGTTGTCTCTGTCCAGTTAAATAATGAGTTATTATTTAGTGAGTTAATTTAACTAATTAATTCACTCAACTCCACTGAAAGTATCAATCAGTTAGAAATAGACACAATCAGTTCAACTGAGTTTAACTCCACAAGTGTAGTTAAACTAGAAACCAACTCCACAAACTACTTCTCCAACTCCACCAAACTCTGCCACTTGAGTTCTAACTGAATTCCTTCATGAATGAACCACCAGTAGCTCTAGGAATTGTGTAATTTCTTCAGCTAGCTGATCTGAATGATCTGTTAACTGAATGTCAGTGCTCCAAGAGAATAAGATAATTTTTAGAGTCCAAATATTATTAAGAGCTAATAATATCCGACATGTCTATTTTAGACTGGAAGTATAAAAATAGACTTCGCCCAAAATGTCTAAAAAAAGAAGTTTATTTATTTTTCCAACTTCACCAACCATCCACAAATAGCATCCTGCAACTCATAGAATATGTTCGACATGTCTAAAAATAGACATAGTCTAAAAATAGAATTTGCGCCAAAAATAGCCTGCAGGCCCACTTAGTGAAGGCGACTCTTTTCACTAAGCTCATCATCTTGTTGAATCTCAACAGCCTTACCTTTTCATAGATCGGTCATCGCAAAAAATCATCACCACATTCATGTGCTATCCCACCGAAACATCGATGCGATATTATATGGGACCCTTACCTGCCTATCGTCATATCACTCCCATCGCACATCACATATCTTATTGTTTTATTACGCAAACATTTATCGCTAACCGTCTCCAACTATGATTTGCGATAAAGCCTTTAACTCTGTGATTTGTGATTGGCCCCTGCCTTCCATGTCACTATATTTTACCGCTATTCCCTCCGCTATCACTCCCTTATCACTCAATACTCTCCACTCCAACATAAATCCTAAATTCTTGGAAATTTCAATATACCAAATTTAGAAGCTCATAAATGTTGTTTTACTTGGCTAAATGAGGCCTAGGACAACTCATTCGAAAGATAAAAACATGAAGATTATTCCTGAAGTGGTTTCATTTCTAGATTTGATCATTTATTGGGTCTAAAATTCAGCAAAATATCAAGCTCCGAATTTTTAAGAAAAACTATTTTTCTGGGTTTTATTTTTTACATTTTCATTTGCCACAACTTCCTCTGAGTGAAAATCCATTCGTGTATATTCTCCTTGGCCAATTAGATCAGCACAAAAATCAAAACAAAGCTTAAATTTCCTTTTCAGTTATTTATTTAATCAATTTTGGATTAGATTTATTTTGATTTCTAGATTTGACATTTTGATTTTATTTTTGCATTTTAATTTTGATTTTTGATTTTTTTTTGCAGGAAAACAGTTGAAGAGATGAGAATAAGAAGATCTCAATCAATGAGAAGGCTCCAGCAATTGAATAATATGATTTGAACCAATGAAAATTGATTGAGCAAAACCAGTCTTCAAACAAAAATTCTTATGAACAAATCCTTTAGTAAATATTATAAATAGCATACTGTAGAATGTAATAGGGGCTTCTCTTGTCTGCAATTCTGGAATTATAAAAGCACTTATATAATAGGAATTTAGAGTTGTAGGTGGGAGGAGAGGAATCTTACATTTGAATATTATTGAGTTTTTTCTTTTACGTTATGAAGTTATGTATAATAAATAGAGTCTTGCACTATTGTAGCTCTGATTTTGAAAGCAGAAGTTCAGGCATTGTAAAATATTTTTAGAGGCATGAGCTAGAGAAATGGAATTAATTAATTGGTATTTATAATACTATTATTTTAAATTCTCGTTTCATTTTATGATAGCAGGAATGTATTAATTTACTCGCATACTTGTGCACTTTTGTCGATATGAGTAATTTTCCTCAATTTTATGTTATTATCTATCTCTACTCTTATGGGCTAAATTCTAATTTATGAGTAACTATTTACTTAGAAATTTGTCTTATAATACTGATTATTGAATAGTGATATGTTGTGAACTATTTGTGTATATTATTGTTTAATTATTCAAGTTACTAATTAAATGATCAAATATCATTTTGAGAACTACTTCTTGAGTGTTGCTGATTAATTATTTCAGTTAAGAGGTCTCAAGATAGGATGTATTTGGTATTCACAATGTCAGTTAATTGAACTATTTCATTAGCTTGGTATTCATTTAAAACAAACATATTTAAATCTCAATTATTTAAAACATCTTTCTCTCGGTTGGGATATATCTATATATGCCTAATTTAGATAGGATTAAAATAGAACCTTTTGCTTACATCTTAGAATAATTTTGCATATAGATTAAATTCTACATCCCTAAGAAGTCCTCTTCCCAAAGAGTCAAAACTTTAGTTGTGGCTTGGCTAAGCCCAAATTAGCTTAAGGATCACTTTCTTGGCCGATCAGTAAGAGAACTGATCTGATGTCTCTTTCTCATTGATAGATCATATTTTAAGCCAATGGAGATTGAGAGAACGTAATTGGACCTAGTTAAACCAATCGGAGCCACCATTCCAAATGGAAAAGGAACTACTTTAAGGTCCATACCAGGTGGTCATCCCCCATGTTGTTGCACTGAATTTTGAGGCCTCAACACCTCCTAAAGCTTGTTAAAAAATAAAGAGGTATTGGTCGACAAATGACCGGGGAAAATTTTGGAAAGTGAACAGAACTTTTATAGTAACAGGTCGCTCTTGAACATGACACTTCACTCCATCATCATGATTGTTTGGGTTGGGTAATCGTATTCACATTTCATTCATACTTATTCTTCATCATACCTTCACTTCAGTTTTGGGTCAATGTTTCCAACTCATCTTAGTGTCACAGATATGTCCAAGAGAAGTCATCCAGTGAATAATTCATCTTTCTGCAATACTCATAAACCTTCATTCTCATGACAGTCATCCCTGAACATTACTATATCAAGTCACATTTTGTCTCTAAAATTAGTAACACTTGTTTCGCAATAAAGTGGCATCCTTTCAACATCAAATCATCAAGCAGGAAGTTTACTTAGATACATCATCTTCCAGTACCATGAGGCTTGTTACAGCATCGACAAGATTCTCACTTCCGAACTTTTGACAGAAAGATTTTGTTTTTCGTTCGACATCAAATCATTTATTCATGCCTTACGAAATATACTACAGTACCTTGATGGCCATTAACATCAATAGTGGTTCTCTCGTGTTTTTTAACAGCTCACATTGTTGGTTGGCAATCAAAAAATTTCTTATCATGTTCGACTACAAAACATATATTTGCATGGCTAGACTTGTACCCGAACGATCGAGTGAATGAGATAAGAATACCCCAGATCTAGTTTTATCCATCCGGGTTTTGCTTTCAGGATTGTTGTACACATCATCTATACGGTGACCTTACATATAGATCATCATCCCAACATGGGCCTATATCTGTAGGCATGTCTATATTGGGCAACATTCCAATGTAGATGACTTTATGCACTATGTACATCTTATTAGATAGTTTATGTGCTGAGCATGGGAATGCCTTCCCTCAACAATTTGTGATCAAGAGGATATATCATGATGTAATTTATTGTAAGATTGATGTAGGTCTCCACTCTTCTTCAGTTCCAGTCCATCACATCATAAATCATCTCATTCAAAAAATATTGTTATTATTCTGACTTCATGCTTTAGGGGGAGCTGTTATAGGTCAATTTTTGCATCATTCGCAATGACCTGGTCAATCTGGACATCATCCTCGGGACCAATGAAATAGGGTCTATCATCCCCTATCATTTCAATTGCTACATACCCTAAGACAAGAACAAGAAAAATTCATCCATGAATTCCATTGAAAGGTTTCCAAGATTTGAATTACATGTTATATCACCTTAGCCTCTCAAGGGACTAGCTTATTTTCATATGCAGCTACCCCCCTTCAAGGGTTTTCTTCAAAGAACTTCCCGACATTCAAGAGTGTGTTGGTCAAATGGTAGTGAAATTCTCATTGTTCCAAAATCTCCACATGGCCAGTGCCTTCTAGAAGAGTCCATATGTGTCAAGCTTCGAATCCATGTGCCCATATAACACCTCTAAGCTTGGGAACATGTCTTTCCTATTATTAGAAAGTCATTGATTGGGAAACTACCTTTAGTTTCCCTATAAATTGAGCACAGATCCTAGTGCTAGGGAAGGAATAAATTTGATAAACAAATGTTGTTGGATTCTCAATTTATATAGTGATAGTAATGATATGTTGCTGGTGAGATATTTATTTTGTTGAGTCTAGGATGAATGTTGGAGATGGTTACATTGAATCAATCAATGGTTGTAACCTCCCCCTTCTATCCATTAATAAAGATTGTTGTTCATTTTCCCATATATGTATCTGTTTATGTTTCTACTTTTCATATGATGGATTATTAACTGATATATATGTTTCATTTTTGATTGATTTCACTGATTAGGATAAATAAACATCTGTATATTACAATCTCTTTGTTGTTTAGTGTTTATACTTGCAGGAACTAGTCTAGTGATCAGAGTTGGATTGGAAACTACAACAAGAGTGACAGGAGGAGTTGGATAGGATCACAAGTAGGTTCCTTTATATTTTTGTATGTTTATTTACTCTTAGAGAAAGTGTCTAAAAATGATTGATCTGTTGTTCTAAATTCATAGCACCACATTTAGGAAATGTGTTTTATCTGTAATACATAATTCCGCATAGCACGTCAGTGATAACCTTGGCTTTGACTGAATGGCCTGGAAGAGTGCAGAGGAAAACAACACCAAAAAAATCTTGTTCTCCATGACTCTGGATGGGATATTTGAGATCCAAAAGGTTGCATAGGCTGCAGCTTCATAGAAGTCTGGCTCAATGTTGGGGAACTGGGTACCTTGCGATGTATTCAATTTGATAAGCGCAATGAGGAGTAATAACAAAGCATAATAAAAATGCTTTCATTCTTCCCAGGCTTCATGCACATTGTCCAAGAACTCGGAACATAGGTATTGGGACCAATTGAAGTGCATGCCCTTCTCATAAAGCCCTACTAGTGCAATGAAATGGGTCAGAACTTCCTTCGGCTAGCACTTTCACATCTCCTTGCACCCGAGGATCAGCATGCCCATCTGGACTACTAGGTAGTTAATTTCATGCACTAAGAAACCTAGGGTATTGCACGATACTTTGCACTTCTCCTTGACATCCTCAGCCACCTTTCACTCTTGGATTTTCCCTCCAAAATACAGCGCAGGATCCTCCCCCTGGTCGGGCAAGTTGGTGATCTGATGGATTAGTGTAGCATTGACCAAAATTGGCCTGCCTAGCCAAAGGAAATTTTTGAACATCAGAATTACCCTCTCTTTGAAATTTTTTCTCACTTCTTTCCCTCACTTTCTCATAATATTACAAACCCCAATCAATGATAAATTCTAGGTTTTGCTGTAAGGATGAATTAAAATAATTTCCATATTATATTTTCATTCTCTTCTTATATGAATATATTTTTTCAATTTAGCTACAGAACGCAATCTATTCTACAACTAACTGTAGATTCTGTAGCTACTCTCATGGTTTAGTAGGTCCCAGGTGTCAACTGAAGAATTGCGCCATATGGTTGTTTCTAGAATCATTCCTACATGGATTCTATCCTATTCACTCGATGTAGGTCGATAAAAAAGCGAGCCAAAGATCATGGTCAAAGATGGAGTCAAAGTACATTAGCTAAAATCAATGGGATTCTTGATTTTCTCTTCGTAGCAAATCAATAAGTCCAACAATCCTATTGCGATTATAATTCGAAGTAGCCACTTGTAGCTAGTTTAACTCATAAACAATTATGTAATTTTCCTTTAAATATTAGTTGCATAGAACCGAGAACACAGTTCAAAAATTATGTGTTAAACTCAGGATTTTTGCTGATACTGTGTATTCAAACTTCACTTTATCATAATATGAAGTTCTTGTTTCCAATTATTGCTTGATTATATCCTTAATAAGTTAGCAGTTCAACCACATCAGTTGCAGAGGCCTCCTGCATCTGAAGGAGGTTTTTCATTTATGTTTTTGGCTTAATTTTATTACTTTGTTTTTCAACAATTCCGTTTTCTAACTAGGTTTATGATTCATTTCAGTTTTTGATCAATAGCATAGTGATAAATCACAATTTTGCAGCCTTTCTCTTCTAAGATATTTCGAGAAGATAGATAACCCTGTTTTCCAATCGAATCAATATTAAAGAATTAATAACACATAGTTGCCTAGGTTCCTTACTGTTTTGTCATTCATTTTCTCATAATAGAATTGTAAATTAACTGTATTCATGGAGGTTTTCAAAAACCATTTTAAGATGATAATGATCCTAAATTGAATGGCTAAATATCTAATCCATACATTAATTTAATTTACTCAGCACATTGTTATTTACTTTATAGGAACTTAAGAACTAAGGTGTAATTGACTCCTTATACGACACTTCAAGAGGGTAATACTTCATATTGGATGTTGAAGAAAATCAAATATATGTTATTTGTTCATGCTTTTACATTTTTTTTTCAGATCCTCACTTAGTTGCATTACTGATATTCCTAAAGATCATTCCAAAGAGATTGATTTAGTCATAATTCATAAATTGGATGATTGAATGTTTAATGAATGAAATTAATGAGTTACATTTTGCATGATTTATTTGATTTTCTAGATTATAAAGTACATAAAGTTGCTTAATACATCATTTCAAGAAGGTCATACTTCATAATTGAATGCAGGAGTAACTAGAAGTAAAATTAGTTGATTTAATTTTTTGTCTTTACCCTCAAGCACTGAAATTTAATTCTTAGACTTAAATCCATGGAATAGGACTAACAATAAGATCAACTAGATACCTTGTTTCCCAAATCAGGTTTTTAACTAGTCAATAATTTTTGGTTTAATTTTATGAAAATTAGATTAATTTAGGAACACTTCCTTTTATTTCTTCTTAAGAGATTATTAGATTCATTTAATTATTTCCATAGTTTTATATTAACATTCTTAGACATCAAGGAATAGATAACCCCCAAAAAAAACATAAAATAGAAGCAACGAAGTAAGAAAAAGGTTAGATAAGTACATATAGTACACCTACACTTCATCAATATATAAACCCTGGTTGATCATTTATGCAAGAAATTTAGGACACTAAATTGACTAAAAATTTTGGCGCCATTTTTGGGGAAGTGTAATTAGGTGGCCTTATTTCTTACATCCAAAAACAATGATATGCGTAGATAAAGAGACTCTAGCGGCAGATTCATAGCTAGATGCAGGAGTTTAATCCCTGCAACACCACTCACTCCACCAATACCAAGAAGTGATACACCTCCATCTCAAACCCATATTCCATATTTCACTAGCCATATACTTCCTAATGTTCTGAGGTCAAAAATCCAATTAGGAGGATCCCCTACTTCATCTACTGAGGCAATCTTAGAGGAAGAAGATCCTAGGACTCCAGCAGAAGGAGTAACCTTTTTCACTTCTACGGGGGAACATATTCTAGCTAAAGAGTTATAAATTCCTAGTAGAGAGGAAGAAGAAGAACCTTTATTCAACATACTATTGATAGAGGAACCAGAGAAGCAGTTAACCCTGCAGGTTGAATCTTATATCAGCTCCAAAGAATCTATAATAGCAGGAAGAGGATAAGAAAGAGGAGAGGGAGAAGGAGATATTTTTAACGGAGAAAATGTACTATTTGGAGGAGGTATATGTAGAGGATGATATAGAGGAATAATTAGAGTAAATGCAGAATGAGGAAGAGGTAGAGGAAATAGGGTAATTGAGAGTTCTTTTGGATTCCCTGTAGTTGATGAGGATAAAAATGCTACCATGAAAAATATCTTGCCTTTTTTTCTCCCAAACTTTCATGGATTGAAAAGTGAAGACCCTAAAACTTTTTTGTTTTAATTTGAAGTCTTATGCAGAACTATGATTATTTACAAGACTGTCAAAAAATCAAATTGTTTCCTTCAACATCGAAAGGAGAAGCTCTAAAATGGTTCATGAGTCTAATTACTAGGTCTATTAGGACATGGAATGATATGAAGAAAGAATTTCTAGAAATTGTTTTGGCTTATTTCATACCTATTAGTCACAAGGAGGAAGTGTTTAAAATGATGCAAAGAGAGGATGAAAATTTGGAGGATTTACTTGAGAGATTCAACTATAACATAAAAAGAGAAAAAATGGAAAATTTAGATCAAGACACTTTAAAAGCTATTTTGTTGAAAACAATTAGAGATGCATGGATAGAAATCCTTAACTTGATGGGGAAGGGGGAAATATCTCAACTTCCATTACCTGATATTCGGGAATTATGTATTCATCTCTCGAGGAAAATAAAAAACTGGGAAAGGTCCAAGAGATACTGCTCTTGCTAGGGTCAATAAATTTGCAACTGGAATAGTAAGTAGGGTAGAAATTGGAAATATGGTTGATGAATTTAAAACATACATTTTAGGGAGCCTTAGTGAACAGATAGACACCCTTAAGTTACAAAACAGGAAGAAAACTGAGACTGATGCTTTAGCTATTTTCTGTCCCAAATGCATAAATAAGCATGCTTTAAGAGAATGTCCTCTTGATGCAAAATTCATAGAAACCTGAATGATTTTTTCAGAAAGTCATGAGACTAAGAGTTGTCCTTCAATTCATGGTATTAAGGTTGTTTTTAAAGAAGAAACAACTTCAAATCCAACAATCTCTTTTTTTTGTCTCTAGAAGTGTCAAGACCATGGCAAGGGCCACAAACTCAAGGGTTTAACAACCATATGTATACTCATCCCCCACCAAAATGGAATTCTTGGCAGCAACCTTGGCCTCAATCGCAATCTCAATCTTAGCTTTGGGCTTAAGTAATGAAAAACCCTTATGGAAGATTCTCTCATTACTATAAATATCCTCCATCATATCCAAATTATCCTCCCCAAAAAATTCCTCAACAAAGTCAACAACCCCAACTCTAAAACCAAAACCAAAATCTACAACTCTCACTACCATTCCCTCAGAGACCAAATCAGTTACCTTCCCATCCATTACCAAACCCCAAAAACAAAAATCCTTAGAATACCTATATGATAGAAGGACAGCAATTTCCAACCTACATTATTACTCCTCTAGATCTTAATGATGTCCAACTAAGATCTGGTAGGATATTAGAAAATAAAAAGCCTTCTGTAGTCATTCAAGAACAAGACAATTTTGAGGAAGATTCTCTACAACCCAATAAAATTTTTCAGGAAGAAATATCTCTTCAAAACCAAAAATCTGAAAATGAAAAATAAAAATAACCAATAAATCCAACTCCTATCATAGAGAAGCCATCAGTATATACTTCTACACCATTTCCTAAAAGATTACAAGTTGATAGAGGCGTAGAAAACCATATTATGTTACCTAATTATGATTTTCTAGATGAATTGAAAAATGTTTGCATCAAAATCTCTTTGTTACAATCCATAAAGTAAATTCCAATTTTAGCTAAAACAATAAAGGAGTTGAGTATGAAGAAACCGGGAAGAAAAATAAAATAAATAAAAATAATTCAGCTTGTAGGAAAAATAGCAGACATAATGATGGGAAAAATTTCCATTCAAAAATATTTAGACCCAGGAAGTCCAATTGTGAAAACACATATCAATGGAGTTGAAATTCCAAATACATTGTTTGATTTAGGAGAAGCAATAAATATCATGAGAAAACAAAACATGTAACAACTCAAGCTTTCTAATCTTCTTTATACACCTACATTACTGCAAGTAGCATATAGATCTGTAATCAAACTAGATGGTGTGTTAGAATATATTTCAGTGTCCTTAGACTCTTGGGAGTACCCTGTTGATTTTATGATCTTAACTCCTAAGAATAATCTAGGAGGATACCCACACATATTAGCAAGACCTTGGCTGCCTACAGCTGATGCTTTCATTAGCTGTAGATCTAGTGACATGTATATTTCTGGTGGTAATTCCACCAAGAAATTCACTCTATATCCTCCAGCAAGAACAATCACAGAGATAGATGGCAAAGAATGGATTGATGATTGTTGTGGTGGATTTGACGCACGTGTGTATGAAATCACACCACCTTAAAGAGTGTGGTCTACTCTTTAAACTATTAGTAACAGGAAGAAAGTGGTGGAGCTCAAAAGCACACAATTCAGTAGAAAAAGTATGTAAAAGTATGCTCAAGTTAAACAAAAACTAAAACACAAATATATTGAAGCTATAAAGAGAGTCAAATGATAATAATGTAAACGATGGCTCAAAGGCCTCTTCTTATTAAACGTGTAAAATGGAGAAGAAATTTTACCCACTTGCCAAAGGGCCCCTAGGTGATGGCTCTAGGTCCCACTGCAAGGACATTGCCTTCCAAGCTGTGCCTCTGATGAAGTCTCACTCTCTCTCTCTCTACCATGGTGGACTAGGATTTTTGGGTGGCTAACAATCGAGTCATCTCTAGCTCCAGCTCTGGGTCACACACTATTGGTGTTTCTTGGGCAACTTTGGCCATCATAACAATGCGATCACCATTTATTCATCTCTTGGTGGATTTATATAGGGAAGTTTTAAATCCTCCTTCCCTCCCTTGGTACATGATAGATGGTGACCCAAGGGAGAGGTATGATTCCATTGTGTGCTCCAAATATTCCTTTGTGTGCTCACATAGTGTCTAAGGAGGCGCTGGTGGTTTTCCTTAGGCAGTTTCATATAAGGAGTAATTGTCCTTTTCTTTGTGTGGTCTTGGAAAGCGACATTTTTCCATTTCCAGGAATGCGAGCTTATCGGGAAAAAAGGCGCGTAGAAGGCACTGTTCTCGAAGGATTAAGCACGCATTTTAGCATTTAAGACTAGTTCAAATCTTATTTTTTTCAAAAACTTAGAGATTTAAAATACTTTCTTGATTCCATATTGTATTCCTGCCCTGTAAATCCTTAGGGTTGAAATTAATTAATATCATCTTCTGTTGTATGATTTTCCAGTGTTAACAGTTTCCCCCTAGTGTGTGAGGTCTAGGAAGAACTGTATATCCGAAATACATTATAGTTTCTTTTCTGTATCTTGCGTAGAGAGAGAGAGAGGCCTGCGTGAATATTGGAATTGACAAACACCTTGCACTGTTTCTGAGATGACCATGGCCTAAAGGACCCTGCAAGAAAATAAAATATACAACATATATACAAAATTTCAATGAGGCGGGCATGTCCCATGCTCGTGATACTATGGCTAGTTAAACAAAATTTACATATACATGTGTTGTCTATGTCACTACTATGGTAGTGATGCTGGCGATTGTTGACGACGATTTCTGATGCCCTCAGGGGTGTTTTTTATTTGACGATATGTGGAATGTGGTACCCATATGCATAAAATTGGTATGGCATATCGCTGTGCAATGTACGAATATGTATTGGCTGGGAACTTCCCATGTAAGAATTGTTGACAGCGACACTTATGGAGGCACCGGTCTTCAACAGATCTTATCAAAGTACAATGGTTGTAAGGTACAATACCATCGTGACATGAAAGCTTTTGCTGTAGTCAAATTTCAGGAGGATCGATGACATCTTTGTACAATGATTTCTCCCATAGTGCCACCCGAGGATACCCCTTTTCATTGGGAGGGGTGATCCAAGGTACCGCTTCCTTTTTGGAAAAGAGGTGTCGAGGTCGAAAAAAAGGAAGCCTTAACTGAACCACGGGTCACTGATCTTGGGGGTCGAGAGCCTAGATGTTATGGGTTTAACATAGGCATGTTGGTGAGAGGTGACTGAAAATGGATGATGGGGATTCAGTGGCCCGAAGTCGAAGTATACTTTAGCAGCTTGGCAGCAGTCACAGGTATTTCTGAAGGGAAAATCCTTGGAGTCGGTAGGACTTCCAAGGTGGGTGTGAACTGGCTATGAATTTCATGATGGTGCGTGCGTGGGGGTGAAATAATCCGACCAAGGGAAATCAAGGATTGCTGCCATGTGGGAAAAGATGAAATATGAGGGCGAAGAGGTGAAGGGAATTGTTTGCAGTCTTTGTACACTTACCAAAAGAATAAAATAATGAGGTTTGGTTTGTATAAAACATAGAGACAGAAACATGAAAGGGTTCACTCACTGAAGGTGTGAGGATGGTGTTTTTTTTGGGGGTGGGGGTCCCATTGGTTGGTCTCATGTGCAGGGTTGATGAAGCGAACGAAAAAGTGTCACAAATGGGATTATGCTGATGGAGGTATGGTGGTCCAAATGTGGTATGCAGAGATGCACTTTCAATTGGCTTGTACAACCTGATTGTCTGGGAAGGGGATTTTTAGTTTGAATGGTAAACTTGACCTTATGCATGATGAATGTATGGGCACAAGGTGCTTCCCAGACTGAAATGGTATGGCCATGGCGTCACTTGTGCTGTGATATATGGTCTACTTTGGGTGATGAGCGCCATGGAGGGGAGGCTCTACCGACCAACGCAGACATTTATCATGTGCAGGATGAGGTGATTATAAACGCGGTTAGGTATGGGGATCCTAAGGTTTATTTCTGATGGAGAAATAATTTCAGGATATGCAAATTTCTTAGGGACTCTATCATGCTGGGGGTAGAATGATACCTGCTCTAGGACCTTCAGTGGATGGTGTTGAAAGTAGTTTGCAGGTTCTTCCTGCAAAAACAACTACCTCAAGTGAAATCATCTTATTTTCACCAAAAAATTATTGAAAGGTATGAGATTTAAAAGGAAGATGGAAGGGTGCATACTTGCCGATGCTGAAAAAATATTTTTTGTGGAAAGAGAATGTGTGGCATCGCTTTAATTCATCATGGCATACTGATGATGGTGCAACTTACGGTTTGTGGAATGGACCTTTTGATCTCCTGTTATGGACCTCCAAAGTTCTGGAAAAGGGCAATAAATATGGGGTTATGGCCCTATTCCTATTCATTTGTACATGCTGAGTTTTGGGAGATCAGAGGTGCTTCACAGAGCCTTTCTTGCCATTGCGGTCAGCCTGTGTACCAAGGATTAGCAATATTATGCCGAGGTAACTTTCATGATGTCCTACATTGTAATTTCTTTAGTTTGATGGTGCCGGGGGCCATACAAATCTAGGAAAAAGAGTGCCTTTCTTGCACGCAATTCTAAGGGATAAGCACACGAGGGCACACTATTCCCTGCTTTGTGCCCACAAAGGCGCGCCTATGAAGAGGACAAGCGCGTGAGGGAACGCCTATCTGAGGGACATGCGTGCCAAGGCCATAGTGATAGAAAATTTTGGTTTCTTGTCTTTTTTTAGTTTTTCTCTGTGCTGATGGGTGCTTTTGTTGTCTAGCAAGTTAGTGTGGAGAGAGCGGGATTGGCCCAAGTTCCAAACTGCTCTAGCTGTTGAAGCTGGGGCACATCATTAGTTGGCCGCATGGGGCCTTCTAAAGTTTTTTTAGAACAATTTCCTTTGGTATCAGGACCAACTACTGCATTACATTATACAACATTGGCGCTGGAGGCGCAATATGTTCGTACTGCAAGGGACAAACCTGATGATCCGTCCTGAGATGGATATTTACTTTGTGATTGAGTTAATGCCTCAAGGTGAGGCTCTGAGGTACCCACTTTCTGTTGGGAGAGTGAACCTAGATAGATTCCAGAGGTAGCATTGTGGTGGTGTGTCTCTTACTGAGGGGTGCATCAACATTTCCTCAGTGATATATGTGATAGAGCAGTGTGCTATGGCAGTTATTTTGCGACTAGCAGGGTCGGTTGCTCCACATTGAGTTCTAGTTCTACACCGATTAAGGGGCAGACACTTTTTCAATTTTGCCCTCTTTTGTCTTGATGGGATGGTGTCACAATTGAACAAGGTACAACGTGGATGTAAGTCATTTTCATATGCTAGAATCCTATGTAGCATCATGTACAAGAGGGTGGTGCTGCTAAGGCCGGTGGTGGCAATGCCTATTAGGGGTTCGTGGGAGCCACGCATGAGGAGGTGGGCTCCGGTGATGCCGCAAGGTGGTGGTGGCATAGCGGGTCGTTATTGGAATGACATGACAGAGGCCTATTTTGAGGCCAACCCATAGATGTTCTTGCCATACTCGTATGCGGGGATGGACTTTCGAGGTGACCTAGACATGGGTCTCCCTTTTGGTTATGTTTGGGGACCTGCAGGTATGCGTTCAATTTTTTCTACATTTGTTCGAATATTTATGTACTTGTGTGTTTTTTCTTGACACTGACATTATTTTGGTTACTCGTGTAGATGTTGGCGAGGTTGGTTGCCCCATGGCCTGATTGGTGGGGCACGACCCTCCACTCCGACCTCGAGGTGGTTAGGGAGGAGGTGGTGTAGGTGGACCTGGTGGAGATAGTGTTGGCCCTTCTAGTGAGGGAAACAACTCAGCTACAGCAGAGGTTGTGGTCGAGCGAGCTTGTGCAGATGCGACTGAGGCATGTATTGCAGTACTTACGGCTTAGGTTACCGCTCTTGAGGACTTCCGGGGTCAAGTGGACCACTTGACTCAGGTTATTCCTACTCGAGGTTTTATGGATGACTTCGAGGAGTCTTGGTTAGAGACGGTGATGGCCTGCGAGAGGGAATAGTGGCCCACTCTACATTGGGTAGCGATCGTAGTGGCAATAGCAGCTCCAGTGGTGGCACGAGGAGCGGTGGTGGGTCCAGGTGCTCCTCTTGAGGGGGCACCGCTCTAGAGTAGTTTTGTACATAGGGAAAGCACTCGTTATGAGGATTCTTCCCTTATTTTTGACGACTTTTGTATCTTCGGGCTGGCCAGTGGGCTAGAGATACTATTTTTTGTACTCAGATATATATATATATATATATATATATGAAAGATCTTTTTTGGCTCTACATGGTGTGCTATTTATTTCGGTTTATATATTATGTTGATGGATATCTATGATTTATTTTTTTATGGATGATGGTTTATTCAAGATACATTCCAGTCTAGGATATTGTTAGCTATGCGATTAGCTATTTGGTTTTGATTCCTTGATACATGTGAAAATATAATGTAATCAAATTGTCTACTTAATCTTTTGACACGCAAATATTTTCTAAACATTTGTGTGTCTTTGGTCTCAAATGTGCAGTTCAACTGCGATACTACTAGCTGGGAATTGAGGTAGACATGCATATGGTGGATGCCCTAATGGAGGGCCTCGCACATAAGTCTGATGACGGTGTCATATTCTTTTTGATTGTTTGTTGTTGATCCGATGCACATGCTATTTGAACACGGTGGTGATCGATTCGGGTGGTAGATGACCCAGGCAGCTGGAGCTAATTTTTGACACCATCGTGATGCTCTGTCAAAAAATCTGAAATAGGGTTCAAATTGGTGATCCATGGTGGCACCTTAAGCGTGTTTTTTACATACGTTTTTGGGTCAAAAATATATTGGGTTTTGTGTACTTTCATTCTAGGGAAGGGTCGTTGTGTCCCTTATGGGTGAAAATTCTTGAGGTAAAGGCCGTTGACAAGGTTGCTGAGACATGTCCCATCTGGTTCCGTCAAGATGTATGCTCCCTGTCGGAGGCAGTGTTTGATGATGTAGGGTCCTTTCCACAAGGTTTCGAACTTTAATGGCCCTCCTCTTTTGCGACATCGTATCGAAGGACTAATTCTCCCTCGGTAAATGAGAGAGGGTTGATGTGGCGGTCGAATGATTATTTCACCCTTTTCTTATGGGCCTCATTGTGTTGTAGTGATTTTCATCGAATTTCTTGAACTAGCTCTAGTTGTATTAGGCATTGTTCTAGAGGCTGGGTGTCATCAAGGAGTTCGATGGAAACATGTAAATTTTGGATTTTGTGGAAATCAATGAAAAATCGCAAAGTGCCTTGGTTTTTCATGACAGGATTATGATGGAAATCCTAGGGCAAGGTTGAGATAGTAATCCTATCACCAATATGAGCGGATACAAATCGTACATGGTGGATTGTATCTTTGGCATTTTGTGGGGGAAGAATCTCGGTAATGGGATTTTGTATGGGCCTAAATTTAGGTTCCCCACTAGGATAGTCAATTTCCAGTAGGTGGAAATTGTGCCTGCCACAGAGGTGCCTAAATGTTTCCATTAGAGGGCATGTTTCTAGTGCGTGATTCAGGCTAGTGCAGATGGTGCATGGTGTTATTGAGCCAACAGAGTAGCTAGTGTGTGATTCTATGCTACTCATTGTTCCTGATGTGGATGCTTGGAAAGGGTCAGACGTAGATAAGGTTGTCTTTTGTCTCCATTTCCATATCATTGGCTTATACTTGTCTTCCTCTTTGGTGGAGTGTAGAGATAATGTAGCTTGTGCCACTCTCAGCTTGGGGAGATGAATACACGTAAACATATGATGAAAGTGCAAGCAGATTTGGAAATAAGTGCATGTGATCTTCTCTTGATTGGAGAGAATTTTTTGAGGGAAAGAAAAGACTATTCAGAGACTGTTTGCTATGGGCTTGAGTTCTATGCATTGGTTGACTTGGTCATATTTTAGATCACATAGGTCACATGTTATCCTAGGCTTGGCCAAGGCTAATATTTGGTGGTTTGCTATCTTATCAGGCTTGAAACACCATTGCGGAGGTGGGGACATTGATCTGGCGATGTACTTTTTATGCCATTCTCGGAGATCATCTTGTCTCTTCTCTATGGAATTAATCATGTTGATAGTGGGATGAATCTGCAAGGCATAAGTACAATGTCACTTTTAATTATTACCCTGACATATCAGGTAGAATATCCTTGATATGAAAGTTTTGTCTACCTTAGTTCGAGGTCTACTAGGGAACCAGCACTGGAAGGCTGCTAAATCAGGACAATGGATGACTGCATGGCCCGTCTTTTTTCATAACATACACGCTAGTCGTTGCTATGATGTGTCGTTGGGGGTAACTAGGGGTTCCCTGCTAAGCCATTCTTCAGCTGTGAAGAACATAATATATCTGCTCATATCATGCGCTTGGGTCATGGAGCTACCTGTGGACTTGGCATCCATATCGTCTTCTTGGGAAAGGTGAACTATGGCTGAGCGGAGGCTAGCAAGGGCTAGCCGGAATAGAGGTATGTAGTTAAAATCCTGTAAAATGTTGTTGTCGGCACATAACAGGCATGTGACTTGCGTTTCATGTAGTCCCACGTAGTAAACCCGTACGATTGGATACAATCTGTGAATGAGTTCCAAGGTTGCGCACTCCTCGAGGTAGTGGCCACGTTCATCTCATAGCGTATAACGTATAATGGGAATTAATTGGGGTCGTTATACAATCCTATATTCCTCTTGTAAGTATAGGATGGTTCGAGGCTCATCGTTGACAGACTAGATGGAGGGGTCCTCTTGATAGGATCGCTCAACTGAATGTAAGGCATCCCTGTATCATGGCATCTCTAGAAAATGGTGGTTATAGTGTCCATAGGTTCCATAGAGAGCACATGCGTGATTGGTACGTAGTGGTTTTCCTTTACCTTTTGAGGTAGGTTCCTTTTTAAGGGAACGCGGCATTGATGTGTCTGCTTCAGAGCCGAGGAGTGGTTTTAACTCATCCATCTCTGGACATATGTGGGTGGGGTGGCCTATAACATCGCATATGGCGTAGACTGGTGATTCCCTTTGAATGGTGGGGGTCACCATCTTCTTTCCTCTGTTTGTGGTTTTCTTAGCTGTGATAACCGGTTTCATAATGGGAACTTCTTTTGCGGGGCCAGTCTCGACCATTTCTTGGGTTGGTTGGGACTGAGGGGATTTAACCCTATGGCAGTAATGTTGCTAGCTCCTACTCTGGAATGGGGAATGAGGTACCAAAATGGAAACGCCAACGATATGTTGGGTAACACCAATGTTGCCAAAACCTGCTAGGAAACGAAGCCAGCTGGAGGGTAGAGGAAAGGGGTTTGGGAGGCAACGTAGGCTAGAGAGGTTGTTGTGGCTGATGCCTTGGTGTCATTACTTCTTGAGTTTGTGTCCTGACTGACCTTGGTGCTTGATGTGGACATCATGCACACCAAATCTCCTATGGCATCAGGTGATACCTCAGGGATAATGGGAGGATCTCCTAGGAATGACCCTAGGACGGATGACGGTTTGAATTTTCCAGGGCCATATTCTTGCTACCATGAAAGACCATTTGCGACTGTATCTACATATGGTAGAATTAAATCCATGTTGGTTAGGGGATTTTCTCGCTGTGTGTCAGTTGGTTGACAGTAATGTTGTGATCCTCATGGGGGAACATCATGATACGGTAGACGGAGGGGGATATGGTGGACATGGTGTACATATAACTCAACCCAAGGAGTATATTGTAATCCAAGTGAGCATCCAAGACTTTAATATATATGTGGACCGTCTTGCCAGCTAAAAAAATCGGGATATTTTGGTAGAGGCCAACAGGAGTTGAGCGACGACCATCGTATGCTCTGAGCCTTATGACCGAGGGTTTTAGTTTGGGAGAACCAACTTCTGCCAAACATTTTTTGACATAATGCATGTCAATGCACCCTCGTCTATGACACTGGTGAATACTGATATTCTGGACCGACACTAGTATCTAGAATGCAACCATATAAAGAAGCCTAGGGATGGCTTTATCTAAGTCAAAAGCCATCATGCACGTATTAGCAGAGTCAATAGCGCCTAATGCAGAAAGTAGGGATTTCTGTTACTTTGGGCATGACTGCAGTACTTCCAACGCGAACATAGTAGTGTGTGATTGAGCTAAATCATCCATGATGCTATAATTATGGGCCGCTTTGGAGTAGTTACCTGCTCGCATATTAGGTCCCTTTTCCATATTTTTCAATGGTTCTATAGACATCTTTGAAATGGTCAAAGGTGCAGTTGGTGCACTAGTACTAGCCCTTGATGTAGTGGAGTCTGGTGGGGTTTGGTAATTTTAATTCCCTATTTGGAAGAATATTTCTTCCCTAGTCATGTAAATCTCATGGTTGTTTTTCCTCGAATCATCTAGGTTTTGCTGCTGGGTTCTAACCATCCCTTAATGGGGCAAAGGTTCTTGCATAACAGTGGGTTGCTGGGAAGATCCTCCCTGTCCTCAGTTACTCTAAAGCTTTTTTAGCTCAAGGAGATCGAGACTGTGGTGAGTATAGTTCCCATACTCACCACCAATTGAAAGGAATGGTTTGTTCACAGAGGTGGCTTTTTGCATTGTCGTTGGGCATTGCTCGGCTCTTGGTTTTGATTATGGTTGGAGTTACCTCTAGCCTGGGATCGCAGTGGGCACTGTTAGTTGCTGCCACCCTGTCTAGGGTTACCTTTGGGCTTGTTTTTTGATTTTTTCTTAACCACATTAGGGGGGTAGTTCTCCTATTTATACTGGTGTGTTTGATTCTAGGAAGGTTGTACAAATTTCACCTATGCATTGGTTTGCATAGGTGTGTCATGTGCTTGGGACTGAGCATATCATTGTCCCTTTTTTTTACCTGGGCATTGGGGGAAGCTCTTTCGCCATTGTTTCTTCCTGTGTATTGGTTCCCCTCAGCCGAAGGATAGGGTCCTCCTTGGTGATACGCTTGTGCCCTACTAGTAAAATCTTGCTGAGGCATGTGATGACTTTCAAATCCAGGTTGATACATGTTTTAGGTAGAATTATGTGCATAACCGAGATTGTGACTACTTCTGCCTAGGTACCCTTGGGTCATTGACCCAATTATTCCGTCTGCAAAGTTCGACGCGCCTTGCAATTCTTGATAATTTTGCACATGCGAGGTGTTAGGCAGGATATTTTAAATGTATCATGACTGCGTATAAATCAGTTCAAGCTTCTGGGCTTTACTGATTGTGTCCTCTTTCGATGTGGGGTATTGTTGCACCACATCCTTTGAAATCTCCGCCGTCAGAGTTTTCAAGAATAAATCTAAGAGGACTCGATCGTTGAGTTTAGCTTTGCATAAAATACAACGCCGCCTCCACTCATGAAGATGGTAATAGATATGGATGGCGGGGATTTTTCTAAAATTAGTCAGCAACTCCATTATCGAATCATGGTGAATGGGTATCTAAAAATAAGTGAGGAATGCGGTAGCGAGGGCACTAAAGGTTCCATGTGAAGTAGGAGGTTTCTCCACGTACCATTTCATGACTACTCTCATAAGAGTGAATTGAAATAGCCTCAATCAAATAGTGTCATTGATGATACTATTCGATGAGCACCATAGGTGAAAGGTAATTATATGATTACCTAGGTCTTCTGTTTGCTTTCCTTCTAAATTTGGTATATCTGGAGGGAGCTTCGTGGGCATGGGAAGCCATGAAGGATCGTTTGCGATGGAGTCATTTGTGAGTTTCGTTAAATCGGGTAGATTCAACGCAACTAAGAAGGGTGACTTGGAGGTTGACGCCATAGAAATGTGTGAAGACACGAAGTTCTGGTTAGAATGAGGGTTATTCTATGACGTACCCTGACATGTGTTCAGTTGGCTTCCTGAATGGAACGCGATCCTCTGCCCCCTAGGGATCAAGGGGGGAGTGGTGTGTGGTGTGGTGTTGGGATACCACCTAGAGTTCCCAGCTATGGTTTCTCCAATGAAGGATTAACCAATGATGGTAGCAGTGTTTCGTATTTTACGCCTAAATGGAGAAAAACCTGGAACCCCTCCCTGTAATGGGGGGAGATCCAAAAGACGCCTGGATCGACGAAGCTCCGTTGGGACCATTTTGGTGTCGACCAAGTTAGGTTTTTGGAAAAATTTGAGGGGATAAAATCTAGATCAAAGAAAAATTATGGCCACATACATAAAACAAAGAGAAAATAAAATGATTTTTCCTTTAACTTAATCTATGTGATCAATCGAGCAAAAATATGGTTTTTGTTTGTTTTGTGCATGATACTCAAAATCCTAGAATACCTATGCATTCTCACAAACTCAAAATTAACTGGGCCTTGAGAATATTTCTTGTGAATGCTGGCACAAAGTCCCGTAAGAGCTGGCGACGCCCCTAGTCACCGAAGAGAATCCACCAAGGTAAGGGTAGAGGGTATGGCGCTTGCCTACAGCGTCACCTATAGGGTAAAGGATGCCCTAGTTTTTGGCCTCTAAAAACCACCATCCCATGTAATTTTTTGAGTCTTGGGCTTTTTGGTAGTTAGATAATAGTACCAAGTATCAGCCGATTCAGGTAGCCCCAACTGATACCGCACGCACTACGCCTAAGCTTAACCCCCTCTGAATCAGGTCTCTATCGTACTCGTTTTTTTTTCCATGGGCTGATAGGTGGATTTTGAAGCTTCCTAAATACACAACTTCTATGTTTCAATATGAATTCTTATCAGGTGGCTTATTGGATACCTACCCCCTTGATCCTAACTTAATCTATAAATTCTCTTGTGGCCCCTGTGGGGAGAATTTAGTGAGTTTTCTTAAGTTAGTTTTAGGTGGCTTTATTTTCTTAGTGGGTGAGTGTGTGTGAGCATAAGGTGAAAAAGCTCATATTTTGAACATTTGGATATCAGTGATCCTTTACAAAAATCCCCTAGTTGAACTATGTTATCTTGTTCCTAGTTAATCTATGTGACTAACTAAAGGGAGATGGTGAATCAAAAAAATAGAGCATTCATATGCTTGCCTAGGATCACCGAAGGGTGCAAAGGCAACAAAGATTACTTGCTCTAATCGGTGATTCAATCCTAGTCCCACAATTTCCTAAATGCACAAATTGAATTAAGCTAAACAATTTCTACACTAGCTTATGCTTCAGTGTGGTCTTGAGTCACTCACTGACTATTTAATCTAAGTGTGAAAAATCATATAAATATTCTTCACCGGCACAAATCACTAATTCCCTCCTCGTAGGTATTCATATTATATACTTCACCAAAGAGGCTCGGAGCATTTCTCCCACTTTCTGCTTGGGACCCGGACCCAAAGGCTCAATGACTAGATAGTGGAAAATTTTGAATTCTTATGATAAAATCCCCTTTACCATTATTTCATCCATCATTCATACATTTAATTCATTTTCATAAGTAAAAACTCCTTTTTTACTCAATGATACATAAAATCCCATTTGATTAACTCCCTCCATTCATAAAGCATACAAACCCTCAAAAAACACTCTATCCTGAGTAAAAGTGGTGAATTTATGAAATAATAAGCTTTGCTTTAAAAAATTTCACTTTACTTAGTCATATAAGTGTATTTTTGTGTATTCCTTTCCCCTTGTCATATTAATTTCTAAGTTATGCTATTAATGATCCGTAGTAATGGTGGGGCCACCCGCCTATTCCACTTGGGCCCCCACCATTGTCTCTTTCAGTTTTTCAGTTTTGGCATAACTTACTATTTTTAGCAGTTTTTCGGGTCCTGAACTTCCGGAGCCGTTTTGAGGCCCTAAATGACGTTTTTTGGTATGAAAATTTGTTGCGATTTTGATCATCAAAATCATCACAAAATTTGTAGTCCTCGGATAGAGCTTTCTAATGATGTATCATGTGCGTCAAACGGAGATAGTATGCCAAAGTTACGTCCCTGGGAAGTTGAAACACCAATTTACCCAAACGGGGCCCATAGTTTTCGCGCTTCATCTCCTAGGGTTAGGTTTTTGGGATGTTGAGGGTTCTCCATTGTTTCTCAATAATAAATAGGCCCTCGAGCCTCATTGTAACTCAGTTCAGAGGCCTGTAGCCACCACATCTCTTCTCAGAGATAGCTACTAGTGCCCTAGCTAGTTTTATTTCCATTTTGTCTGTAAGCAAATTTCAGTTCTTTGATATTAATGAAATGAAGTGTTATTTCCGCTGCATCTCTGTATTTATGGTTATTTGTTTATTCTGTTGCGTTCCTGCATAAATCCGGATCAGTGGTATCAGAGCGGTCTGCTTTTTCTCGATCCTTCTTTGCATGTCCCCAACGAGGTCGGGGTATAACGAGCTAGGGCTTGATCTGGTGGAACCTTTGCAAGATCAGCCTCGCAAACCTCGACGGACGCCCATGGGGGACGAAAAGAAAGATGAGGGAGCAGGAGATCCTATCAAAATATTGCTCGAGGAGGCCCTCGAAAAACAAAGGAACGCGATGATGGATAGCTTTGCTCAGATCCTTCAACGGCTGCCCACCGGCGGCGCATCTGCATCCAGTAGCCACTCTGGAGTTGCGACTCCCTTTAAGGTACAAGTAAATTTTGACATTCCCATATTTGAGGGTCAAATAGACGAGATGCCGTAGATAGATGGTTGAATCTATTAGAAGGATATTTCTCTGTTCATGACTTTTCAGACCGGGAGAAGATTATTTTTGCACTCCTCAAAGCTACCCCCCATGTTAAGGACTGGTGGGAAACCTACTGTGAGAACAAGGACCAGACGGAACCCTCTCTGTTCTCGGCCGTACCAACTTGGAATTCTTTCCGAGATGCCGTCAAGGAACAGTACTATCCCGTGGGGAGCTATGAGGACAAGTACATACAATGGACCACGCTGCGACAACAAAGGGATCAAGATGTGCACGAGCCGACGAATCTGTTCCATACCCTGCGCACAAAGTTGGGTATCAAAGATTCAGAGAAACATTTGGTGCTAAAGTATCGCAGCTGTCTGCACAGATACATTCAGGAGGAAATGGAGTTCCTCGACATCTCCTCGCTTGGTACAGCATACCAGTATGCTGCCAAGATTGAGCAGAAATTCAAACAGAAGAAGCGAGACTTTGGATCTGTGAATCAAAAGCAAGGAAAAGGTGCTTCCAAACCGTAGAACAAAGGACAGAGCATGGCGGCTAAAGACAACCCGTCAAAGCCACAAGACAAGAACAACACCGTAAAGCCAAAGAAGGACACGGGAAAGTGGTGTGAGTTCCACAAGAGCTCCACTCACAACACAAGTGAGTGTCGGGCCAAGCAGTCGCTAGTGGCCGAGATGAGGGCTTCTGAGTCAGATGCATGCTCCGACTCCGAATCAGAACCTGAAAAGGGGAATGAAAAGGGAAACAGATTATTGATGCGGAGCCCAACGCCACTGTTGCCACTACAAAGGTCCAGAAGGAGGAACCGGAAGATCCAGAGGAGGAGGAACGTCTCTTCCACTCCCAGATGTGGGTAAAGGGCTCCCCTGTACAGTTCATTGTCGATAATGGGAGCCAAAAGAACCTCATTTCAGCAGACGCCGTGAAGCGGTTGGGCTTGTCGACCACAATTCACCCACATCCATACACCATCGGGTGGCTTCACCAAGGACGAGATCAGCCAGTAGTTCCAGCAAGGCCGCCTTCCCTATAGCATCAAGCCCTCAGCGATTATATTATGATGTTGTAGTTGATAAGCTCATGTATTATGAGGACAACCATATTAAATGTCAGCAGTTCCCGACCGTGTCGTTATTATTACTTTTGGGAAATAAGTCAGACAGACGAGGTACCACCTCCTACGACTATCTCTTTGGCTATCATGAAACAATGTGGCAAGCTCATCGCCAAACCAGAAATTCGTTTTCCAGTGATCCGCCCCTGCAAGAAGAAGGACCGGCCACGACCTCCAGACAGGGCCCCTCTGCACGACAACAACAAATGGATAAGGTCGTGGAGGAGTACGGGGACATCTTCACCTCACCCACAGGGGTTCCTCCGCACTGCCAGGTCAAGCACCCGATTGATCTGACCCCAGGTGCGCCACTACCCAATGGACCGATCTATCGACGCTCTGTTCTGGAAAATGATGAAATCAAGAGGCAGATTCAGGAGCTGTTGCAGAAAGGTCACATCAGACCAAGTTCATCGCCCTGTGGGAGCCCGATCGTGTTGGTACAGAGGAAGGATGGGACGTGGAGACTCTGTATTGACTATCGGGCGCTGAACAAGATCACTGTCCAGAATAGGTACCCAATCCCACGGATTGATGACCTTCTGGACCAGCATCTCCAGAACAGTTTCAGCAGACATCTGGGTTCAGTAGTTCAAAGCCCCAACACAGCCGATGTGGGGACTGCCTTGTGCTTGGTAAAGGCTTTGTCATCGTGTCATGCCTTCAGTTGACGAATGCTCCCACAACCTTCATCAGATGATGGACTCATATCTTGCGGCCATTCACCAACTCATTTGTAGTGGTGTACTTGGATGACATTCTCATCTTCAGCCAGACTTGGGAAGAGCACCTTCACCACATCCGACAAGTCCTCCAAACACTGCGGCAACACAAGTTGTGTGCCAATTTGGAGAAGTGCACTTTTGGCATGACCCAGGTTCAATATCCGGGATACATTATTGATGAAAGGGGGGTGCATGTGGATCCAGCCAAGATCCAAGTCATTCGGGATTGCCCAGCCCCAACCACTATAACAGAGCTTCGCAGCTTTCTGGGTCTTGCTAATTTCTATCAGAGGTTCGTGTTGGGATTCTCTCATATCACTTGGCCCTTGAGTCAAGTCACCAAGGGAGGAGCGAGAGAAATTTTTTTTTGGTCGGAACCTCAACAGAAGGCGTTCACAGAACTGAAAAATCGCCTCTGTTCTGCCCCAGTGCTCACTTTACCAGACTTGCAACAGCCATTTGAGATCGAGATAGATGCCTCTGACTATGCTATTGGGGCAGTTCTTACTCAACAGGGACATCCAGTGGCATATCACAATGAGACATTGTCTGAGACAGTTCGCAAGTATCCCACCTATGACAAAGAAATGTATTCCATTGTGCAAGCCTGTCGACAATGGAAGCATTACATCTTGGGGAAGGAAACAATCATCCACGCAGACCACCGGCCCCTGCAGTTCATACATACACAAGGGAAGTTGCAGAATGATCGCCATCAGAAGTGGTCCACATATCTGCAACAGTTTCATTTGAACATCAAGTACAAGAAGGGTAGCACTAATAATGTTGCAGACTGCCTCAGCCGACCACCGATCGTGGCGCTCACCACCGTGCTCAACTCTTGTGGGCACGAGACTTCTGATTGGCCGCTTCTCTATGAGAGTGACCCAGAATTCGGCCACACTTACAAGGCACTCTTGGGGGGCACGCAAGTTCAAAATTTTCACCTCCAAGATGCACTTTTATGTCACCTGGGACACCTGTGTGTTCCTTCAAGCGAGCATGCCAAGATGATATGGGAAGCACACTACAGTCGAGTTGCTGGGCATTTCGGGGTCGAGAAAACAGTAGCAATACTACAGAAGTATTTCTATTGGCCGAACCTTCGAAAGGATGTCGAGAAGCACATCAGATCCTTCACTGCTTGTGCCATTGCCAAACCGACCATCAAGAAGCAAGGCCTATATACTCCACTACCTACCCCTAGTCGACCGTGGGAATCCATCTCCATGGATTACATGTCGGGCCCGCCTTCTACTAAGAATGGAAATGACTGTGTTTTCGTGGTCGTTGACAGATTCTCGAAGATGGCCATCATGGCGGCCTGTAAGAAGAATATCACAGCAGAAGCCACTGCTAAACTCTTCTTTGAACGAGTGTGGGTGCAATTTGGGATCCCATAGTCTATCATATCAGATCGAGATAGCAGGTTCCTCAGCACATTTTGGTCCAGCCTCTGGTCAATGTTGGACACAAAGCTCACCAAGTCCACAGCTTTCCATCCCCAAACAGATGGCCAGACAGAGGTCGTCAACAGAATGATTGTACACATTCTGCGTATGTACAACTCAAAGCATCCACGCACATGGGACGAGAGCCTCCCCTATGTACAACACAGTTATAACCGGGCTCTCCACAGTTCAATTGGCCATAGCCCCTTTCAGGTGGGCTTGGGATTCCAACCACTATGTCCCATTGACAGAGCCATGCCGTTTGCAGCTGCTCAGGCCGATTCAGCTCATGTCCAGTCTGAAGTTGACAAAGCAAGTAGCTTCATCGAGCGCATTCAACACATCCGCCAACAGGTTCATGGTATATTGGACAGAGCCAATGCGAAGTACAAGCAGCGCCATGATCAACACCGGGTGCCACACAACTTCCAGGTGGGCGACAAAGTATGGTTGCATTTGCAGAAGGAGCGCCTCACTGGACCTCACCGCAAGCTTCGCCCGCTCCGATACGGGCCGTACACCATCACCAAGGCTGTAGGTAACAATGCTTTCGAGCTTAGTATTCCACCATTCCTTGGTCTGCACCCAGTCTTCAATGTGGATCGCCTTCGTCCTTACTTTCCACCTCTACCGGACACCTCGGACATTGCAGAACAACTCACACCAACAGAGTTAAACCCAGACTGCATGGAACAGGCCACCACAGATTGTATCATGGACATGCAAATCAAGAACACTCGTCAACAACAGATCCAACTATATCGGGTTGTCAAAGCTGGCCAACTCCTGCACCAAGGAAAGTGGTTCACCAGGGACCAAGTTCAGCAGAAATTTCCTCATCTCATGGAGGAACTTAACGCAATGGGAACCATTGCTTCCTAAGGGGGGAGGAATGATCCAGGTGGATATTGGTGGCCACCCGCCTATTCCACTTGGGCCCCCACCATTGTCTCTTTCAGTTTTTCAGTTTTGGCATAACTTACTATTTTTAGCAGTTTTTCGGGTCCTGAACTTCCGGAGCCGTTTTGAGGCCCTAAACGACGTTTTTTGGGTATGAGATTTGTTGCGATTTGATCATCAAATCATCACAAAAGTTGTAGTCCTCGGATAGAGCTTTCTAATGATGTATCATGTGCGTCAAACGGAGATAGTATGCCAAAGTTACGTCCCTGGGAAGTTGAAACACCAATTTACCCAAACGGGGCCCATAGTTTTGGCGCTTCATCTCCTAGGGTTAGGTTTTGGGATGTTGAGGGTTCTCCATTGTTTCTCACAAATAGGCCCGAGCCTCATTGTAACTCCGCTCAGAGGCCTGTAGAATTACATCTCTTCTCGTAGATAGCTACCATGCCCTGGGCCTAGTTTTATTTACTATTCTGTGTTTAATCTCGCCTTGATATTAATGAAATAAGGTGTTATTTCCATTACATATCCGTATTTATGGTTATGTGTTTATTCGTTGCGGTCCTTTTACTTTACTTTAGTCATATAAGTGTATTTTTGTGTATTCCTTTCCCCTTGTCATATTAATTTCTAACTTATGCTATTAAATCCCTAGAATTACATTATCCTACCTATATAATTCCCTATATGTTAAATATTCCCCAAATTCCCATTATTAGAAGATTTAAAGCCAAAGTTATTATCCACATGCTGAAATAAAACCCAAAAAATATCCCCTTTAGCCTAAAACTAACTATATAGAAATACCCCCCCCCCCCTTTAGCTATTAAACCCTCCTGTGGTTTAAAAACTATATAATAAAACAAAAATGCAAAATTGGCTTTTATTACATATCTTATGAATGTCTAAGCAGATAAACGTTATCCCATTTTATCTCATTTTATCTTAAGTTTCTTATAAAGGTTCAACCCCTGCATTTGTAATATACTTACCATTCTTTCCCACAGAAGCTTAACCTAAGGTTAAAGTGTGCCATAATATAACTTAACCTTTTCCCTTTTCCCCATTATATAAAACTCCACATTTTATATAAACATTAACCCAAGTTAATATAGCCCCGCCTCATGCGCGTCCCTCCCATTCCAATAAACCCACCATATATCGCTTATACATAGCCCTTTTGTATATAAAACTTTGATCACAACACATATCATATAAAGGTTTTATTTTATTTTAAAGCCCGCCAGTGCATAAGTCACCCCGGTCCCACCATCTTTTCAACTGCA
>CM076577.1:390596022-390685248 GCA_034641835.2 Pinus albicaulis
TGGTGACGTACCTTAAAGGTCCGTCACAAGCATGACCCTCACCAATGTGCTTTTTTCTTGTAGTGTCAAGATGATTTGGCTCATGTCCAATCTAAAGCTGCCAAGGCGAACAAATTCATTGACTTCTTTCAACACATTCACCAACAGGTTCATGACATATTGGACATAGCCAATGCTAAATACAAGCAGTGGCATGATTGGCATTGGGTGCAACACAACTTCCAGGTGGGTGACAAAGTGTGGCTACATTTGCAGAAGGAGCGCCTCACTGGACCCCACCGCAAGCTTCTCCCGCTCCTAGATGTTCCATACACCATCACTAAGGATATATGTGACAATTCCTTCGAGCTCAGTATTCCACCATTCCTTCGTTTGTGCCCAATGTTCAATGTCGGTCGCCTTCTGCCCTACTTTCCACCTTTACTAGACACATCCGACATGGAAGAAAAACTCACACCAACAGAGTACTTAAACCCAGACTACATGGAACAAGCTACAACTGATCGGATTATGAACGCATAGATCAAGAGCACCCGCCAGCGGAGGATCCAACTATATCAAGTTTTCAAATCAGGCCAACTCCTTCACCAGGGACCAAGATCAACATAAGTTTCATCATCTCATGGAGGAACTCAATGCAATGGGGACCATTTCTCCCTAAGGGGGGAGGAATGATCCAGGTGGATATTGGTGTCCACCCACCTATTCCACTTTTATCCCGACCATTTTTTCTTTTAGTTTTTCATTTTCCTTAATTGTAGCACAATTTACTATTTTTGGAAATTTTTCGGGTCCTGAACTTCTGGAGCCATTTTGAGGCCTTAAACGATGTTTTTTGGGCATCAAACATCTCGAAAATATGAGTTTGTTCTAGGCTTCATATTCTTTTTCATCAATTTTATTCCTCGGATTTATCTTTCAAATGATGTATCATGTGCGTCAAACAAAGACAGTATGCCAAAGTTACGACCCTAGGAAATTTATGTACCAATTTACCCCAACGGGGCCCATATTCTATCGTTTCATCTCCTAGGGTTAGTTTTTTGGATTTTTTGGTTTTTCTATTGTTTCTAAATAATATATAGGCCTTGAGCCTCATTGTAACATAGATTTCAAAGGCTTGTAGCCGCCACATATCTTCTGAGAGATAAGTTACCAATGCCCTAACTAGTTTATTTCCATTCTGTCTGTAAACAAATTTCAGTTATTTGATATTAATGAAATGAAGTGTTGTTTCCACTGCATATTTGTATTTATGATTATATGTGTATTATTTTGCATTCCTGGATAAATTCTGATTAGTTTTAGATGATGAAATTAGGGTTTTACCAATTGAAGAAAACTAAACATCAATGAAACCAAAAATGTAGTTGAAAACCCTAGAAGAGGGAATCCACCTTTTGTTGAAGAAATTGATTTAAATGAAAGGTGAGTGATGATAAATTACAAAATTGGAAGCCTCTAAAACTTGAGTAATGTTGAACTGACCCTTTTGATGGTTTCTTGGAGCTTGAAAGTAAAAAACGTAGCAAATTACCAATCTTTGGATGGTTGTGGAGAGTTGTGAGCATGAGAGAGGAACTCTTTTGACCATTTAGCATACTTTTTTGAAAAAATACAATTTTCCTTCACTTATTTCCATATATTTCTAACTCCCAATGTAAATGATAGGTATGGTGAAAATTACATCTTGTTCGCCTTCTTTTATGACATGATTGGGCGTTATGGTTGCAAAACACAAGAGACATAGACCCTGACCTAGATGGAGGTGTGGTGACTGATCTAAGACCCTAGGTGATCATGGATGACATTACCTTGAAATGATGATGAACATGAATGTAGTGAAGGGAGTAGCATGCAGAATTAGACACCATTTTAGTGAACAAAATTTTATTTGAAACTTGAGTTGAAACATGAAATTTTGACCTGGGACAACTACAAAGTTAATTTGAAAAGAGTATTTTTTATTGCTTAACATGAAGACACTAGCATTGGCTGTAGCTGGGGATGGAATACCCTTCGGGAGGTGTCAAGAACACCGTAGATAAGGTATCCTCATCCATTTGGAAATGGAGTCAAAACTGGAAACTAAAATAACTTCGACAAACTTAAAAGACTAACTGAAACAAAAACTGACTTTGACTCAAAAACTTGACTATTGACTGAACTTATTTATGGTAGCAGACCATCGAGATATTAGGCCCTTTGAATTGGGCTTCAAATCCTGATGATAACTGCCCACCTACTGAATATGTATATACAATCATGCGATATGATCCCTCTAGTGCAACCAATCTAGAAAATGGATACTTTCTTGAATATTTCTCACCTATCCTTAAGCAAGCAAAAGAAATAAAAGATAGGAAACTCAAATTTTCCACTGAAAATGTGCTCATGATCCATAAATACAAGAATATTCATCTTCCCAGATGGCTGCAAAAAACTAGAAATAGGGTCTTCAATAATATCAGGAGAAACAGAAGTTTGTTCTTGAAAATCTTCATTTGAGGTAGCCATATTATCAAAAGAAAAAATGTACACATCCATAGGATCTAGGACAAAATCCTCTTATTCAATAGAATCTTCATTTTCTGAATCTGGAGGAAGATCGTCATCTGTAAGAGGTGCTAAAACAACCTCTTATTTTTCACTACTTTCCTCCAACTTATGATGGTCAATTTGAAACATATCATCTTGAAAATATGAAGGTACATGTATCTTTGTTTTGGAAAATGGATTCAAGAGTAATCCTTCATGTGAATCTGCATTAAAAGTTTCTAAAATAGCATATTCATTAGATATTTCAAAAATATTAACTTTAGTATACTCTTCGATAACTGGTACAAAAAGATGCAATTTTGTGTCACATACCCCTTCAATTCCATCGTCTTGGGTTGCATTCTCAGGCTGCTGAAAATAAGAATTTTCGAAAGGATTTGTAATCTAATGTTCCTCAGTCATTGACTCAGAAGATGAATAAACCAATGGACTGTCTATTTCCTTTTCTTGTTTGAAATAACTCTCATACTCCTGATCATGAAAAGACGGAAAAGGATGCTAAAATTTGTTAACTTCATGGGATATAACCTGATTGTTAGGATGCAGATATGTTTCATATTCAAGAAAAGAAGGACTTGATGTGTGTTGCAAATGATCCTTTGTGTAAAGGTAGCTAATCTCCTTTATTTTTTGTTGAGAAGAAAATTCATGAAGGGCCCGTATGATTTCATAATCCATAAATTCTAGATCCTCATCAATACTTTCAAGATATTGAATGAACCCCTTAAAATGATCACAATGATTTTGTACCAGCAACAAAGATGAATAATGATATTTATAATTCTCAGAAAATACTATATGAAAATCCTTTATGGAACATATGCTAGCTGGTCTTAACCATTCATACCATGTTCTAGCTTTGTCTTCCATAGTAGCCATTAATAACTTCATCAAGAAATCCTCGAGAAACTTAACTTTAAGTCTATGTACATGCATATGAAATTTGATCAAGTGCAAGGTAGCATCATCTTTATTTTCATCTTTGAACATGGGAAGATAATATAACTAATCAACACGAGGCATAGGATTTGGAAAATAAGGGATATGAGACCGATCCATAGGAGCATACATGGAATTCCTTCTTGCAGTTGAACCCATCTTGAAAAAATTGAAGCCACCAAGAAATTCTTCAAGCTACCGGTTTTTGAACAGTGGAGTCGCCATGAAAATTCTGAACCTTTGGATTCCTCGACACTGGAGTCGCCAGGTTAAAGATTCACAACCTTCTTGTGCCTGACCATTGTTCACCATTAGAAATCAGAGCTAATATTTATCGTTATTTCTCGGGAAATATTTAACCTTCGTTCCCTGTAAATGGTGCCAGAAATTTTATCACTCCTCTCATTTCCCAAGGCTGGGAATTGAACTGAAGGAGGCAACCTCAATCCAACCTTTAGGTCTGGTAGCTAGCCCTAGCAGGACTAGAGAGGGCTCTCTCAATTTCACTTTTCAGTTAATGAAATGGCTGAATATATAATGATATTAGGCTAGGTATATAAGCTCAGTAAATAGGGTTTTTGTTTGATGTTTCTTGTGCTTGATAAGAAATGACAGTCAGGAGACCAGGTCTAGGGTTTTGGTTTGAATTCAAAGGTTATGTTGTAGAGGTAAGGGTAAGGCCAAGTAGGTAAGCTAAGAAGCATGATTAATTTTTCATTGTGTATAGATTGAACTGAGAGAGAGTCAGAATGAGCGATAAACTGAATTCATTCATCAGAAGAAAATATAAAATTTCATGTAAATCTTATGAAAAACAGAGCATGGAAAGCATGTTTTATGTCAATAAAATGATAAGGCTTAGCATAAAGAATAATATCTGTGAAACATGAGTAACATAACATTAAACATGATGAGTTTATAGAGAAAAAAAATTTCTCAAATGAATACCACAGGAGTCTCAACATTATGTCTGCAACATTGTCCTTGATTTCATTAGCAAAAGCTTGTACAATAGAGCCACTGCAAAAAAAAACTATCCAACCTCTAAACTGACTTGAGGTGGAATACTTATAGAAAACATGAACAATGACACCTCATAGGGTCAAAATCCCATCCAAAATGCATCAGAATTACATGATATGAGTCACCTCCTAGAATCTAGGGAAGATAGAAAACATTCACTCAAATTCAGATAAAGACTAGGAGTGTGTGTCTCCCACATTAAATTATATGCCTCCTCATGATAATAAGAAAAAAAACTCAATCACTCCAATGAAAGCTCAAAGGACATCTAAACCTCGAAATTATGACTTTTTATAGCTTAAAAAGTGTCCTCAGGGAATCTAATGCAGAAGCGTAGCGCCCGTTGACAGAAACGTAGCGCCATTTTGCATAAGCATAGCGCCACTTTGGAGGTAATTTTGAGGGACTTTTAGGGGTCCAAAACCAAATTTGAAAGATAGGTCAACTACCCCTATGTGTCTAATTTCCAGAATATCTTGAATTTTTGGAAAATACCCACAGGAAGGCCTCCAAATTTTTATTCTCCCAACCTCACTCCAGAAACGTAGCGCCTCGTCAAAAACAGTAGGAGAAGCATAGAAAAATGGTGGTTTTTTAGATTTTTCTTAAAAATTGGAGAATTTCATGAAAAAAAATGTTACAAATATGGAATTTAATAATCAAAATTCATCCAACCATATAATCCAATCTTCATTTAGGTTTCCCTAGAAAAATAGTAGCGCCTTGGCGCTACATTTCTGTGAAGGCAGAATTTCAATATTTTTTAAAAACAAAATCTGCAAAACTAGGGCTTAAATATGGATCAATATTTCTTAAACCATTACGTGTTTTACAAAATGGAGAGATTTTTTGTTGTTGGGAACGTGATGAACCAAAAACACCTCCCGTTTTCCAAAATACTTTCCCATTGTCTCATAATCCAGTTTTTAAGTTTATCACTCATATTTTGCAGAAGCATAGTGCACTCTCAACAGAAGAGTAGCGATTAATGTGAGAGGGACTTTGGAAGCCTTCCCAGAGGATTTTTGTGCTAAGAGTGGTATGTTTGGAAAGCTTAGGATGTCTACTACAAAATGGATTCATCATGAATATCAAAACCCTGCACCAAACCCATGAAACATTGACTTGAAGACAACACATGTGCAAAAGTGCAGAAAATGACTTGGAGCAACTGTATTTTTGGCATTTCTCTCAAAACATAACACTTGTGCATAAACAGAAGGATTTTTTTTATTTGGCCTATGATTGAAAAAAACCTCTTTCACTTTTTTAAAATTCATCTCCATTACTTCAGAACGTATTTTAAAGAAAATTGTCCCTATGTGCAATATAAACCCTAACAAATGACCTTTTGATGAATTGTGAAGCATTAATATCCTGCGTTTTGGATCGCTCAAACATGGAATAGTGGCCTCCCTTATGTATCTTATTTTCTCCCTCCACAGTGTTTGTTAACAAGATGAATCCCTAGTTGGATGAGATGGGTAGGGAAGGTGTAGAATTAAGAAAACAAGGGATGGTGGTACGGTGTATCTAGGGGCAGAAACGAGGTAGAAAGAAGCTACGGAAAAATCCCCCAAAAATTGAGGAGGTAGGGTGATGAGTTGGAAATAGGATGCAGATGAAATTTTTGGAAATGGGTATGAGGAAGGTGCCCAAAAGTTAAAAACACAGAGTTTTCCTAGTTTCCTTGCAAAAACCTAGTGAAAACTAGGGTTTGAGTAAAAATGATAGCTATGAGAGGTATGAGTGATACGTAATGATTTGATAAGGCATATTGATGATGTAAGGATTATGTATGAGGGTTTTAGATGATGAAATTATTGTTTTACCAACTGAAGGAAGCTAAACATCAATGAAACAAAAAATGTAGCTGAAAACTCTAAAAGAGGGAATCTACCTTTTGCTGAAGAAATTGAGTTGAATGAAAGGTGAAGGACGATCACTTACTCACTTGGAAGCCTCTAAAACTTAAGAAAAAATGAACTGACCCTTTTGATGGTTTCTTGGAGCTTCAAGGGAAAAAATGTAGCAAATTTCAAATCTTTGGATGGTTGTGGAGAGTTGTGGGCATGATAGAGGAGCTCTTTTGACCATGTAGCATACTTCTTTGAGAAAAGAAAATTTGTGTTTACTTATTTCCCTATATTTTATAAATTCCAATGTAAATGATATGTATGGTGAAAATGACAACTTTTTTGCCTTATTTTATGACATGATTGGACTTGTGGTGGTGAAACAAAAGAGGCCTAGACCCTGACCTAGATGGAGGTGTGGTGACCGATCTAAGACCCTAGGTGATATTGGATGACATGAACTTGAAATGATGATGACCATGAATGGAGTGAAGGGAGTAGAATTCAGACCTAGACAACATTTTAGTGAACAAAATTTTATTTGAAACTTGACTTGAAACATGAAATTTTGACATGGGACCACTACCAAGTAGATCTGAAAAGTTTATTTTTGATCACTAGAAATAAAGACACTAACACATCTGGTACCTCAAGTTCCTATAGGATCTTGACTCGTGCACATTGTAAGTGTCCCGTCCTTACAAAATTTTCTAAAAAAGAGTTGATTTTAAATCGACGATATCTCCCTCATCTGAGCTTCGATTCAATCAATTTTTTTTTCCATTTCGGTAGTTTTTTGAAAGTAATCCAAATATGCTATCTTTTTGTGAAAATTTTACACAAAAATCTTCATATATTCTCTACAAACTCGCAAAAAAAAAATTCCTACTCTGATACCAAGTATAAGATCTAACCAATGAGATTCAATCTAATATTGTAATGTACGAAGACAAGATATTGAATCCTTCATACAATTTGCGGAAACAAAATACGATCGTACAATCACATATAAGAGGAAAAAATTATTAGTCGCACAAGAAAATATGTGTCTGGGTAAAGTAATTTCTCAAAATCCCTCTATATATATTTTGTATTAAGTCAAGGAATCATGAAACAATACAATGCTTAATCTCTCTTGAGATTCTCGAGCACTCTGCTAATTGTGTCTCACTGATCTAGGAAAACTTGTTCTCGTACTTAGCCAATTAGGAAAATTAGTCTTCCTTGATTACGCAATCCATCATGGCATCCCAATGACTTTATAATTGCACATGGGTCTTTTTTTATAAATACAATTGATAGTTATGTTCCCTTTAACCTCTATCTCAACTGGGTCTTTCTCGGAAGTGACATGCATGAAACTATTAATAGTGAATTATCAGTTATCTAATTGATTTCTCATTGTGAATTAAATTTAATTTAATTCACTGGTCGACCTCTCACTAGCTCATCACTCATTTAGAACTAGATAAACTGATTTTAACTCATTTAATTGAGTTAACTAATTCACACTTGCACCCCACTAATGCATCAACTGCAACTCGACCCAAAAAATATTATAATCCCTCTACATGCCTCATCTTAGGCCCTCGACTCGAATTTCTTGAGCTAACTCATTCATCATGACTTAGTTAACTAACACAAGCTGTTATGAGATGAAATTACAATTTATTGTCCAAATTATTTAAGGGAAAAATAAATTAGATGCCCCACGTTCCTCATTCCCGGTGTATCAAAACTCCTCACTAGTGTGGGTGCATTTTTGTTTTTGTCCTTTCTGGTTTCCAATTTCATTGTTTCTTGTTTCAAATTTCAACATTTCAGAATTTGATGCGCCCTTCACACAAAGACACCATTGAAATCACATGCCCACATTCTCAGGAGAAAACTCTATTAAGCTCGATCTACCAAAAGATAACCAACAATATGCCATCCTACTTCCTAGCTCGAATCGACCATGAAGGTATGCAACATTCTTGTGAACCCTCACACGATGATATTTCTCTTGGAGGATGATCATGGCCCTCTTACTCGACCTACTTTAGTACTACATCTCTCTTCACCACCTTGATAAAATGAGCTCCTTCTCACTTTAGTTCTTTATGTCATCCTATGGTATCCTTAAATAGTTTTTCCTAGACCTCTTCAGAACCCTCTAGAACTTACAATTTTTATCCACTTAGACCTTAGGAAATATTAAATTTCCTTTTTATTTTTCTTTTAGATTTTAAGCCCCATCTTGGGTACAAAATCCCTTTTCTTGGATTCTCTGCCCGCAAAGCCTTTTGTGACCAAACTCACACAAACCCATCTCACTAGGCTTGTGGAGTACCTCACAAGATACAAAATTCAACAACATAGTCTAGTTCTAGTAATTGTAAATTGGTCAAGCTTTTGTACTCAAGCGAGGGCTTGGTTGGGTTCCCAAGTTGCAAATTAAGTAAGGGTATGTGAGGGCCTGATAGCTAGGGACTGTCAGTGCATGCAAATTAGGAATGAAAAGGCATGCTAACAGATGTCGAAAAATGTCAATGCATGCTAAAGAGTGTTAGGGAGTGTTGGGGCATATCAAGGGATAACTAGGTCAAAATGCATGGAAAGGAACTAAATAAGAGTGTATTACAAGGAGTGTCAACGAATTCAAGTGTGCTAAGTATGAAGTGTGTTAGGAGAAGTTCATAATAGGATTTACAGGAGGCAAGCCTATAGGTGTTATACGGGGCTCGACATAAGAGTTTTAGACAAAGGGAGATCACTTTGTGCTAGGAAAAACATTGTGTTTCCTTTAGATTTTTTTTTTTTATATGAGATGTGGCACACTTTGGATACATTCTCACGTTTTAAACTATTCTACATAATTTCATATTGTACATTTTTGTGTATAATTTTTGGGGTACTTGGCTTGTGTCGGCTTATATCTTGTGTGCCTTGTGCATCTTGTGTTTCTTGCAAAATCTTAGTTAATGTTCTACTGTTTATATGAACTAAACATACATGTGAAATATTTCCTATGTAATCTATGTTGCTTAGTTGTTTTATGCCCATGGCTAGATCATGTGATCCTTGTCTTGGTAACTAGTTAAGTGGTACAATTTGAGCTTGGACATGAGTGGCATAAGATGAGTTATAGGCATTTTTTAGGTGAACAAGGCACAATATACTTGTAGTAGGTGCAATTGGTCAAGTTGTTAAGGTTGAAGTAGGCCAATATTGTCACATGAACTGTAGTAGCCAAGGACTTGATTGGGTTCCCAAGCCATGAAAAAATATAAAGGCTAGCTATGAGGAAATGAATTCCAAGGCATGTTGGGGAATGCTAAGGTGTGCCACATAGTGAGAAGGCATGTCAAACATGCTAAGATGTTCTAAGTGATAAGGCATTGCAATATGTGCAAGGGTGTGTCAATGCGTGTCAGGGACTGTCAAGGCAACAAAAGGGACAAACAAGTTAAACTGCAAGGAAATGAACACATAAGAGGTTTAATAAGTCATCAATTTACCTTTTCCAAGAGGGGCATTCTAGGCACACCAACATTAGGTGCCAATAGGTGCCAAGTGAAAAGTCTTAGTTCTTTCTAAGTGCCAAGTCTTCCTTTGTTGCTTCTCATCTACTTTCCAACTAATTTTTTTTTTTTTGTAACTAGAGATATCGGCAACTGCGGAGGTATCGTACTCGCGTGAGACGGGGTCGAATCCCCCCGGCTATCACTATATACTCTAGGGGAGACGCAATACCCCCAGGCACGCCTCCCGGGTAATCGACTAAGCCTTTTGAGCCTCACTGTCGGGGATTGAACTCGTGACCTGCTTATCAGCACGAACGTCTTAGCAGTACGTCCGCTGGCCATTAGACCAAGCCCCAGGGGCCATATACTTTCCAACAATTGATCTCAAATAAATTTAATATTAAACCATGCCAAATCATACCAAGGCATCTCAAAGTATTCCATACATGTTAAGACTTTCCAAGCACCAACATGTGCAAGTGCCAATATGTGTCAGGGAGTGTTATGCATGCTATGAAGTGGAAGGGAACATTGAAGAGTGCTAGGGTGTGCTAGAGAGTGATAATGCATGTTGATGAGTGTTAAGGAGTACTAGGAAAAAACATTAAGGGAGAACTAGGTCAAAATTCATGGAATTTAATGAATATGAGGAACATGTGCCAAGGACTAGTCTTAATGAGTGGTAGATGTCATGCCAAGGAGGGACTGAAAAGGTATGCTAAGCATTGGTAAGGCATGCTAGGGAATATCAAGGCATGTCAAGAAATCCAAAAGTGTGCTTGGGAGTTCCAGGGTGTGCTATTTATATGTGCCAAATAGTGCCAATATATGCCAATACATTTCAGGTGCTAAATATGTGTAGGCTGCCAGGGTATGATATGTGTCAAAAAGTGTCAAGGAAACAAAAGGAAGAACCAATAAGAGGGTTAATAAGTCAGGACTTTATATTTTTCAAAAAGGGCATGCTAGGAACAGTAATAATAGGTCCCAATACATGCCAAATCGCATTGTGTGCCAAGTTCTAATGTATTTCAATGTCAAACAAGGTGTTCAAAGGCATGCTAGGGACTACATGCATGCCAACACATGCTAGGAGAGTTCTATGTTATGCTAGCGCCTTCCACCATGTGTTTGGGCATCAGTGTCATGACAAGATGTTATAGGTACAAAGATGTTCCAAGACATGTGAGGTGCTAAGAAATGTTAGTGTTTGCTAAAGCATTAATTTAAGGTGTCCCAGATTGTTGTGGAGCGTTAGGTCTTTCTCAATAATAGAATTGAAAGAGCTTGATTATGTATTAAATAATATTTCCTACACACACTAGTAGAAATTTATCTAAAGGGGGTTTTCTAGATAATAAACTATATAGATGTGAATCATGTGTTGACTCATAGGAAAACTTTATTCGACTAGTCATTACTTGAGGGAAATGATACACACTAATTATTTATTAAAAATTGGCTGACTCTAACCACTATGTTCTTGGACATATTATAAAAAATACTACAATAATGGTCTTAAATCGTTATATTTTGACAAAAAATATATTAACAGGCACATAGCGTCATAAAAAACTCATTGGAATGATCAATCATGATGAACATTTTTTGTCTGTCACCAAAAGTAACAAAAAGAGCATTGGTGAGGGTCGTTAAAACTTCGTCACTAGAAGTGTCACCAAAGAAAGAATTAGTGATGGGCGTTTAATGACCCTCACCAAAAGTGTCATTGAAAATGGCTTTGGTGACGAACCTTAAAGGACGATCACTATATACACTTACAGGGATGTTTTTTTAAGGACTGTCACCATATGTGACATTGGTGACGAACCTTAAAGGTATGTCACAAACATGACCCTCACCAATGTCCTTTTTTCTTGTAGTGAGTGTCAGCTGCCAGAGGTGTGGGCGAGAAAATTTCCATTCTTGTGGTATCACCTTTTCCCGAGCCTCATGGAGCACAATCCTTGACATGGTTTCCAACACCCACATACACTAACAACCAAGAAAGGAGAAGTAGTTAGTATCAAGAGTCATTGCTAGACTAAAATAAGTAAACCCTCCAGAAGATACAAAAAGAGTGGATAAGATCCAGGTGGATATTAATGGCCACCAACCTATTCAACTTGGGGCCCCATCATTGCTTCTTTTAGCTTTTCAGTTTCCTAAATTATAGCACACTTTACTATTTTTAGCAGTTTTTCGGGTCCTGAACTTCCGGAGCCGTTTTAAGGCCCTCAACAACATTTTTTGGAAACAACGGGAGTAAAATTGAAGTTCCTTTGATGTTGCTAACATCGAAAAATGTAGTCCTCAGATAGCTCTTTCTAACAAGGTATTGTGCGCATCAAATGGATATCGTATGCCAAAGTTATGTCTATGGGAAGATTGATGTACCAATTTACTCAAACAGTGCCCATAATTTTGCTGCTTCATCTCCTAGCGTTAGGATTTTGGAATTTTAGGGTTTTCCATTATTTCTCGTTAATAAATAGGCTCTTGAGCCTCATTGGAACATAGTTAAGAGGGTTTTATGCACCACATATCTTCTAATAGATAAGCTACCAATGGCATAGCTAGTTTATTTCCATTTATTCAGTAAGCATATTTCAGTTATTTTTTATTAATGAAATGAAGTTTTATTTCTACTGCATCTCTGATTTTATGTGTATTTATGTATTTAATTGTGTTCCTAGATAAATTTGAATTAGTGGTATCATAGTGGTATGCTCCTTCTCTATCCTTCTTTTCATGTCCCCAACGACGTCGGGGAATAAGGAGTTAGGGCTCGATCTGGTTGAAACTTTGTAAGATCAGCCTTGCAAACCCTTACGATCGCCTATGGGAGAGACAATAAAGATAAGGGAGTAGGAGATCGTATCAAGATATTGCTTGAGCAGGCCCTCAAGAAATAAAGGAATACGATGATGGATAAATTTACCTAGATCCTTCAACAGATGCGCACTAGGAGCTCATCTACATCCAACAGTCACTTTGGACGTGCCACTCCTTTTAAGGTACAAGTAAAATTTCCAATTCCCATATTTGAGGGGCAAATAGATACAAACATCATAGAGAGATGGTTGAATCTAGTATAAAGATATTTCTTGGTTCATGACTTTTCCGACCGAGAGAGTATTATTTTTGCACTCCTCAAAGTCGTTCCCCATGTCAAGGACTGGTGGGAAGCCTATTGTGAGAAAATAACGAGGGAGAACCCTCTCTCTTCTTGGTCGTATCCACCTAGAATTATTTCTGAGATGTAATGAAGGAAAAATATTATCCTGTGCAGAGCTATCAAGACATGTACATATAATGGACTATGTTGCAGCAACAAAAGGGTCAAGATTTGCATGAGCTGAGGAATCTATTCCATACCATGTCCACAAATTTGGGTATGAAATATTTAGAGAAACATTTGATGTTGAAGTATCATAGTTGTATACACAAATACATTCAGGAGGAAATGGAGTTCCTCAACATCTCCTATCTTGGTACAACATACAAGTATGCTACCAAGGTTGATCAAAAATTAAAATAGAAGAAGGGATACATTGGATCTGTGAATAAATGAAAATGAAAGGTACCCCAAACCATAGAACAAAGGTCAAAGCCAAGGAATTGTGGCCTAGGACAACCTGGCAAGGCCACAAGCAAATAACAACACCACAAAGATGAAGGAGGACATGGGGAAGTGGTGTGAGTTCCATAAGATCTCCACACACAACACAAGTGAGTGTCAAGCCAAGAATTCATTGTTGGCCGAGATGAAGGCTTCTAAATCATATGAATGTTCTGATTATGAATAAGAACCAAACAAGGAGAATGTTAAAGGGAATCAGATTATCAATGCAGAGCCCAATGCCACTGTTTCCACCATGAAGATCCTGAAGGAGGAACCTAAATATCCAAAGGATGAGGAGCGTTTCTTCCACTCCTCGATGTGGGTAAAGGGTTCCCTGGTACAATTTATTTTTTACAGTGGGAGCCAAAAGAACCTCATTTCAGCAGAGTTTGTGAAGCGGTTGTGATTTCTGACCACAACACACCCACATCCGTACGCCATCGGGTGGCTGCACTAAGGACGAGATCTCCACATCAACTAGTAGTGCCACCTTACCTACAACATCAAACCCTTCATAGATGAGGTATCATGTGACATTGCTCCTCTTAATGTTTGTGAGATATTGTTAGGCCAACGATACTTATGGAAGTGACATGTTGTGTATGTTTCCTAGGATCGCACTGTTATTGTTACTTTGGGTAATAAGTTGTACATGATACCATAGGTATGACCGCCTGCCTCTATCTCTTTGGTTATTGCAAAACAATGCAGTAAGCTCATTTCCAAAACTGGGAATTTTTTTTTCTGCAGATCCACCATTAGGGAAAGAAGAAGACTATGGCCATGACCTCTAGACAAGACTCCTCCATATGAAAAAAGAAAATGAGAAAGGTCATTATGGAGTATAGGGACATATTCACCTCACTCATAGGGGTGCCTAGTGGTGTAAAAAAATGAGACACCATCCAACACAGTCTCCGAGTATCCCACTTGTGACAAAAAAATGTATTCCATTATGCAGACTTACCAACAATGGAAGCATTACATTTTAGGGAAGGAAATAGTCATCTACACAAAGCACCGACCCCTATAGTTCATAAAAATGCAAGGGAAGTTGCAAAATGATCTCCATCAAAAGTGGTCCACATATCTGCAACAGTTTCATTTGAACATCAAGTACAAGAAGGGAAGCACCAATAATGTTTCAGACTACCTCAGTTGACCATTTATCATGGAACTAACCTCCATTATAAACTATCGTGGGGATGATACTTTTGATTGGTCTCTTCTCTACAAGAGCGATCTGAAATTTGTCACACATACAAGACACTCTTGGAGTTTATGCAAGTTCCAAATGTTCACCTTTAGGATGAATTACTATGTCAGCTGGGACACCTTTGTGTTCCTTCAATCAAGCATGCAAAGATGATTTGGGAAGCACACTATAGTTGGGTCATTGGGAATTTTGGGGTCGAGAGAATAAAGGTAGTACTGCAAAAGTTTTTCTATTGACCAAACCTTTAACATGATGTTGGGAAGTACATTATATCTTGCACTGCTTGCGCTATTTCCAAACAGACCATCAAGAAGTGAGGCCTCGATACTCCACTACTTACCCCAAGTAGACCTTGGGAATCCATCCCCATGGATTAAATATCGGGCCTGTAAGAAGAATATCACAATAGAACCCACTGCTAAAATCTTCTTTAAATGAGTGTGGGTGTACTTTGGGACCCCACAGTCTATGATGTGAGATTGATACAATAGCTTCCTCAACACATTTTGGTCCAGCCTCTGGTCAATGTTGGACACCAAGTTCACCAAGTCCACAACTTTCCATCCCCAAAATAATGGCCAGAAATAGGTCATCAACAGGATGATCATACACATTCTATGCATGTGCAATTCAAATCATCCATTCACATGAGATGAGAGTCTTCCCTATGTACAAAAAAGTTATAACTAATCTCTCCATATCTCAACCGGTCACAACCCCTTTTAGGTGGGCTTGGGATTCCTGCCACTCCGTCTCGTTGATGTAGACATGCTATTTGCAAATACTCAGGCCGACTGGGCTCTTGTCGAGTTTGAAGCTGTTATGTAACCAACTCCAAAAATAGAAGAAATGAGATATCAACGCCTTAGAAATAAGCCACTTCGAGGGGGCAACCTCCAATACATTACATGAATGAACAATTCTTGGATGATACAAATGAACAAAACCTCCTTCTATATATAGGAGTCCATGGGGGCATAATATAATCCTAGTGGGGCCACAATGTAATCCTAGCCGACCTAACAATAATAATGTAAGGGCACAATAATAACAATATGGGGGTTACAGGGGTACAATAATAACAATAAGGGGGGCTACACTAACATAATAAGGGGCTACACTATTAATATAGGGACTTAACATGCCTCTCTCCTTCAAAAAAGTGTTGTCCTCAACACTTGAGTAACTCTGGGTGCTTCTGTATAAAATTCTCATCCTCCCATGTAGAATCTTCAGTGGGTAAGTTCTTCCACTTGATGAGATACTCTGAAATTGATCGATTCCGTAGTTGTCGAGTTCTTTTTTCCATGACTGCTTGAGGTTCCAATATGATTTTCCCTTCCCCATCAAGTTCTGGCAATACTGTTTGAACTGGAAGATTTTCACCTATAACCTTCTTTAAGCATGAAACATGGAAAACTGGATGTACTCGCGAAGAAGGAGGAAGCTCCAATTTGTATGCCATAGTACCAATCTTTTGCAACACCTTGTAAGGACCATAGTACTTTGGCGATAATTTATTATCCTTCTTTGCTTGCTTGAGGGACATTTGTTTGTATGGTTGTAGCGGTAAAAATACCCAATCTCCTACATCAAAACTTCTCTCGCTACGATGTTGATCTGCCTGTTGTTTCATTCGATTTTGTGCCAAATTCAGGTTATCCTTTAAGAGTTGGAGAACTTCTTGCTGATGCTCGATGTGATCTTCCTCTGCTTGAACCTTCGAATTTTCCCTTAAAGATGATGTGATGGATGGTGGATGATATCCATAAAGTGCCATAAATGGGGTCATTTTTGCTGCAGTATGGAAGGAAGTGTTATACCACCATTCAGCAAGAGGTAACCACTTGACCCATTGTGTTTGTTTATCGGATACAAAACAACGAAGATATCCTTCCAAACATTTATTTACTATCTCAGTTTGACCATCAGATTGAGGATGATAAGATGAGCTATGGGCTAATTGAGTACCCAAACAAGAAAATAACTCCGTCCAAAAATTTCCAGTAAAAATGGGATCTCTGTCGCTCACAATAACCCTTGGGCTTCCATGCAGCTTTTGAATTCTGTCCATAAATGTAGTAGCAACCGTACTTGCTTTAAATGGATGAGATAATGCACAAAAGTGTGCATACTTGGTAAGTCTATCAACTACCACCATGATGACACTCTTTCCTTCGGACTTAGGTAAACCTGTGATAAAATCCATTGAAATCTCCTCCCAACGTTGACTTGGAATGGATAAGGTTGTAGAAGTCCTGGGGTCTTAATTGTTTCCACTTTATTCTGCTGGAAAACCAAACATTCCGCCACAAACTTTCGAATATCAGATTTAAGGTCATCCCAAAAAAATTCTTTCTTCACCCTGTGGTAAGTTTTTAAAAATCCTGAGTGTCCTCCTAAAGGAGAAGTGTGCAATTCCAGAAGAATCTTTTGTTTTAGTTGGGAATTATTACAAAGATATAAGCGATCTTTGTACCATAAGGAATCATTTTTCCAACTAAATGTATCATATGTACTAGGATCTTGCTGCAACTTTTGAATGAGTGTCCATACATCTTTGTCCTTCTTCCATTCATCTCTTGCTTCGGTTATCCAATCTGGTTGGATAATAGAAATAGCACAAAGCAATGCTTCCACCTCTTCATTATTTCTTGAGAGTGCATCTGCAACAACATTAAGCTTTCCTTTTTTGTAGATTATTTCAAAGTCATAACCCAACATCTTTGTGACCCATTTTTGCTGCTCTTCTGATGATAGTCTTTGTTTCAAAAAGTGTTTAATGATTGGACGACTTTCCAAAGCAATGGGTCTTCCTTCCTGCATTAAAACTGCACCAATTCCATTTCCTGAGGCATCACATTCCACAATAAAGGTTTTTGTGAAGTCTGGCGTAGCTAAGACCGGTGCTAGGCACATTGCCTCTTTAAGATGTTCAAAGGCCTTAGTTGCTTGAGGAGTCCATGAAAATGCATCTTTCTTCAATAATGTTGTTAGAGGTGCTACTATTCTCCCATAATTCTTAACAAACTTGCGATAATACCCTGTTAACTTGAGAAATCCTCGCAACTGCTTTATGGTTGTGGGGACTTTCCATTCCTTAATGGCTTTAATTTTGTTAGGGTCTACTTTAACACCCTCGTGAGATACAATATGACCCAGATATTCCACCTCTTGTACTCCAAAGAAACATTTGGATGTTTTTGCATATAATTGTTTCTCCTGCAATAGTTTGAGCACCCAGTCAACATGTTCAACATGATCCTTCCAAGACCTGCTGTAGATTAGTATATCATCAAAAAATACTAGCACAAATTTTCTAAGGAAGGGTTTGAAAATGGAATTCATCAACCCTTGAAATGTAGAAGGTGCATTGGTAAGGCCAAAGGCATGACCAAAAATTCATAATGACCTTCATGAGTTTGAAATGCTGTTTTTGGAATATCTTCGGTCTTCATTCTAATTTGATGATATCCTGAACGAAGATCCAACTTGGTAAAATAAATTGCTCCATGTAATTCATCCAATAATTCGTCAATCACAGGAATGGGAAATTTATCTTTAATGGTGAGCTTATTGAGCTCCCTATAATCTGGACACATTTGCCATGATCCATCCTTCTTGTGTACCAATACTACGGGAGCAGAGAAAGAACTTTGACTAGGTTGAATTATACCCGCCTCTAATATTTCTGCAATCATACGTTCAATTTCGCTCTTTTGGAAGTAAGGATATCTATAAGGCCTGATGTTTGGAGGAACACTTCCTGGAATCAAATGAATAGCATGATCATGATCACGAATAGGTGGGAGTCCTTTGGGAGTTTCAAACACCTTGGAATGATTGTCCAAGACTTGTTGTAGATCAGCAGAAATAGATGATTTTGATGTTGGAACTTCTAGTGAGCATAATTGTGCAATTACGCCTCATTGTTCTTTCTTTAGAAGCTTTGTCATGACATTAGAGCTTATTATCCTTCATGGCTTCCCTTCAATACCCCGTAATTCGACTTCCTTTCCTTCTGAAAAAAATTTCAAGAAAAGTTCTTGAAAATTAAAAGCCACCGTCCCCAAAGATTGTAACCATTGTACTCCTAGTACAACATCAGCACCTCCCATAGGAATGGCAAGCATTGGACTAATCAATACATATTCCCCCATGGTTAGCTTGATATTATGGCATTTTCCAGAGAAATTTATAGTTCCTCCATTTGCAACCATCACTTGACATTCTGGTGCTTGGTATAGGAAACAATTTAATTCCTTGGCTACCTTATAATGAATAAAATTATGGGTGCTACCTGAATCAATCAACACTATTACCCTTTTCTTCTTTATATGTCCTTCTATCTTGAGAGTTTGAGGAGTGGTAATTCCTGCCAGCGCATTACATGGTATGGTCGGATTCATTTCTTCTTCTTCTAGGGGTGGTTCCTGGTGTAGATCCTCTTCTTGTTCATTTTCTTCTTCTTCTTCACAATCTATGTAAAATAATTTCTTCTCAGCACACTTATGACCTTTAGTGTATTTGCTATCACAACTATAGAAAAGCCCTTTTTCTCTTTTTTCTTCCAATTGTTGTGGTGTCAACCTTGTAGGTTGTGGAAATCTAGGAGTAGCAACACTTCCATCTTTATAGAAGTGAGTGGTAGGCTTCCTTGTCGCCATAATTTTACATTCAATTTTTCTTGCCAACCTGAATGCCTTCTCCAATGAATCAGGTTCCAAAACGCGAGCTTCATGTTGGATGTTATCCTTTAAAGTACCTATGAAGAGATCAATCCTGTGTTCCTCTGGAATATCAGTTACCCTTATATTCAATTTTTGGAAGTCCTCAATGTGCTCCCCCATTAAAGCCTTTTGTTTGAGATTTATCAATTGGCTAAAGAAGGTGTTGCTCTTTGTATCCTCATAATGTGCTATCATTTCCTCCGTAAAAATTGACCAAGTGACAATTTTTTTACGGGAGCAAAGCCACTGATACCATACAAATGTATTTTGTTCTAAATGTAAAGTTGCAATGCGTACCTTTTGTGTGTTTTGCACGTTATGGAGATCAAAATATTGCTCCATCTGTGGTATCCATGTTACAGGATCCTTTCCATCAAACTTCCTCATATCCATTTTTGGAATATGGTGGTTCTTCCCGCCAACATTCAAGTTTATGAAATCATGATTAACATTTATTTTGTTCTCATCAGGAGGTTCTTCTCCTATATTTCCACCATTAGGAATCATTTCTGGTTTTAAGCTTGTCATCAAGCCTTCCATGTATGCTTTTAGATCACTCTTCATGTTTTCCATGTTGTCTTTTATGTCATCCATCTTAGCTTCCATGCCCACGTCCATGCCATCCATCTTAGCTTCCAAACCAATCATCTTAGCTTCCACGCCTTTCTTCAAACCATCCATCTTAGTTTCCACGCCTTTCTTCAAAACTTCCATTTCATTTTTTGTTGTTCTTTGCGAGAGCGAAGTTTGCTCTTGTAATTTTGATATGTCATGTTGCCATTCTTCATCTTCATGAGTCATAGTAGAGCCTTCTGAAGGCTTAATGGGTGTTGAATTATTTTTAGGGGCCATTTTAGAATCTAATATTGATATCTATTCTAAAATATTTCCTTGGAATCAATTCAACTTGATTCTTCAAACAAGACTTATGCAATTCGGAAAAAAAAAATACACACCTTTTACTATCTTTTAGGAGATCGATATTGAAATTGAATTATCTCTGTAATTGAAAATCTTCGATATCTGAAATTCAGCCCTGTAGTAGCCCTCTGAAGCTTCTTTCAAATGCCACAGGTCTGACCTGATTTTGATTCTCCAAGACAAAGTTGTGTCCAATCTCCCACAATGACCTGATTCTGGACTGGTTCAGTAGAGCGAACTTGTACGACTTGCCACGTGTCAATTTTTTGTCCTTTGTCTCTGAAATTGATAGCGAAGAAACTACAGGCCGTGTACTGGTGATCACTTTTGACGGCACTCCAATCCAATCTTCAGAGAGAGAGTTATTAAACTTTTCCCACGATCACCTCTTTGAGATGAAATTCAGGAGCCTGAAAAAGCACTACCTTCCATAGATAATATCTCCAAAAATATTGCGAACCAAGCTCTGAAATTTTTTGACAAATTTCCTCAGGATTTCAGCTTCGCACCATATGAATTTCAGATTCTGAACCTTCGTAGAAACAGATTTATAGCGAAAATGCCACGATGACCTGTTTAGGAGCTTGAACAAAGACCTGACTTCCACAGATGATATCTCCGCAAATATTGCGAACCAAGGTCTGAAATTTTTAGACAAGCTTCCTCAGGATTTCGGCTTCGCACCTAAAAATTTCAGCTTCTGAAACGTCGTAGAAAAAAAGTTATAGCGAAAATGCCACGATGACCTGTTTGGAGCAGCGAAACCCTAGAATCCAAAGCTCTGATACCAAATGTTATGTAACCAACTCCAAAAATAGAAGAAATGAGATATCAACGCCTTAGAAATAAGCCACTTCGAGGGGGCAACCTCCAATAAATTACATGAATGATCAATTCTTGGATGATACAATTCACAAAACCTCCTTTCTATATATAGGAGTCCATGGGGCCATAATATAATCCTAGTGGGCCACAATGTAATCCTGGCCGACCTAACAATAATAATTTAAGGGCACAATAATAACAAAATGGGGGTTACAAGGGTACACTAATAACAATAAGGGGTTTACACTAACAATAATAAGGGGCTATACTAGTGATATAGGGACCTAACAAAAGGCATCTAGTTTGTATTCAAAAAATTACTGCATAATATATAAACCCTCAGCTGCTACACTGATTTTCCCGCATTTGGTTTTTCCAGGGACTTTAGTCCAAAAACAATTGTGTCACATGTGTTTATGATTTCTTTTTTTTCAGTTTTGTTTCCGCACTTGTAATTTTCCGCAGTTTATTTAGTGAAGGTTGCAATGTGTTTAATTTGAGGTTGTCGTAGCAATAAATTGAATAATTAACTTATCAGTTAGAAGAATTAATACCAGTTGTTGCAACAGGATTCCAGATTTGAGGAATTTTCACACTTTTGTGTAAGAGTGAGTTGCTTTAGTAAAGGCATAAGCCCGGTGATATCTTTGGCACAATGGACTGCAGGCCCATCGACATCTCCCCGATGAATGATTTGAAGAAGTTGCAAGACTCTGATATTGACTTGTTTGATTCTCTAATTGGTTCGTTGATCTATCTGATGATGTTTGTCTCAGCTGAAGTCTATTGTTATCTATTGGATTCAAATAAGGTTTGTCGAATTCTATTATGGTTGTTGATGCCTGCTTTTATGAGAAGCCACTTATTATTTGATGGATTCGATTATGATTTGTTGGTGCTGGGTTCTGAGAGAAGCCATTTATTATCTATTGGATTCAACTATGGATATTGATATTCACTTATGTGGTTGTCAATGATTACTCCTGAGAGAAGCCACTTTGAGCTCTATTATTGTCTGTCGATAGTTATTGATGTTTTCTTCTAAGAGAAGCCTCGATTAAAAGCTGGATGAACAAGTTGAATGTTGTTTGTTGAAATATTTGAGATCCACCATGGCTACATTTCTGATGATGAACTGGTTTCTAATGTTTATGTGAAGAAACTGGAATAACCAAGAATCCCCTTAAAAAGGGAGCACTAATTACATAGCATCATATTATGGACCATCTCTTGCAAGTGTTGAGATTTTGGGGTGTTGGGGTAGCATCGGATGTGCTCTAGCTCCCAAACTTTGTGGAGGGACTAGAGTACATGAGATCTCCAACACCCAGAAAGCGATTTAAGAAATTCCATCCTGTTTAAGAGATATTTAATTAATTAATCCTTTTAATTAAGGACCCTAAGTCTAACTTAGGAAAATTAAAATATTAAAGTTAATTAAATTAAACATGTGATGAAAATGATTTAATTCACACAGATCAAGCATCTTCTAATCTTAGTCGTCAATTCAAGATTAGATCACGGTCGTTGATGTTTCAACGAGAAAATTATAAGAAGAGGGCTTGGGGTCAATTGGAGGACACACACAGAGGCAGAGCACTGAAACTAAGCTGGAATTCTAAGGCGTGGTTTGCTAAGAATTTTAGAAGTGTTTCAGCTGCAGCGAGGGGCAGTATTGGCGAGAGGGATGGTTTGATCATGGGCCAAGAGTACAACGAAGGCAGAGAAGCAGCAAACCGAGGCAGCGCAGAGGCAGCAGCTACGCAGCTCAGCCAAGACCTTAACAGGGGCAATGCAGAGGCATCAGGAGCTACGCAAGCTTGACGCAGGCTCGGAAAGGGCAGTGCAGGGGCAACAGGAGGCCAGCAGGGCTGACGCAGGCCCAGCCAGGGCAGCGCAAGCGCAGCGTAACCCAGTTTGGGGTGACGCAGACCCTTCCTGAGCAGTGCAGGGGTTGACGCAGGCCATTAGGGCTAACGCTGAGGGCTTCAAAGCAACGTTGGGGTTTCTGAAGACTGAAAAAGGCTAAGTTCTTTAAATCCCATTTGAGGGTGTGAATCAATCAGTTTTTCCATCTCCAAAACAGAGGTATAGATGCAGTTTTTTTATTTCTCTATCGGGTTAACCAGTTTAGTGCCCAGATCTGTTGTACTTAGATTTTGCTTAATGATAAAAACCCTCCTGCAGCCAGAAGACACGTTTTCCCGCATTGGGTTTTTCCGGGGACAGTTGTCCAGAAAATCCTTGTGTATCACTTTGTCATTGTGCATGTTATTTAGTTTAGATCTGTATGTGTAGGTTGTTAATGTATTTACTTCGATGTTAATGCTGAAGATTTCACATTAATAACTTAATGTAAGTAGGAGAAGTAAATCGGAAATTTAAAAGTAGGCTTTATGTTTGAGATATTCAGAAATTTTCACATGGTATCAGAGCCAGGTTGCAGATCTAGCTGAATCTCGAGCAAGAAGGCTGAAGAATTTGTGCTACAGAAAGAAGCAGAGAAAGCAGCAGCAGCAGTAGATAACCTGGAGAGGGCAGCGCAGCAGCAGAGGGACACAGTAGCCACAGAGCCACGCAGAAGGCTGACGCAATCCTTACTGGGTGACACAGAGGCAGTGCAGAGCCACCCAGAGGGACGCAGGAGCAGCCTCAGTTGCGCAGTCGCTGCGCAGAGGCCAGCCAGGGTGACACAATCCAGAGACTGATTGTTGTGCAGAGTGTTGTGATCCGGAACCTGAAGCTGCAGACCTTGACCAATTGCTGGTGGGGTGAAAATTATGTCGATGCAGAATTTAGCCTAAGCTAAGTTGACAAAGAACGGGAGGAGAACAGCTTCTTAAAAGATTTCTTGCCAAAGAGATCTGTAGATCGATTAGAGGATCGAAGAGAGCTGGTTCGTTTTGTTTGGTAGACTTCCAAGAGAGGGGATCAGCTGTCAAAGGGAACAGAGGGTGCCTTTCTCACCAAGGACCCTAGATCCGAGTCTAAAGCATAGAGAGGAGGATTCGTTCCGACAAACTTCTGAGCAGATGGCGCCACATGGACTACGTGATCAGGATAGGTTGGACGGCCTGTCCAACTTTGCAATCTATAAGGCCAGAATCCTGGTAGTCATGGAGGCATACGGCTTGTGGGAGCATGCAGAGAAAGTCTTGGCTACACCGACCGATGTGAAACTCCTAGCAGAGCATAATGAAGCAGCGACACATGCCAAGCGCTTCATCATGGACGGGGTAAAAGATCATGCGGTACCACACATAGCCGAGAAGGCAACAACTCATGAGATGTGGGTGGCCCTAACCACATTGTATGAAGGAAGATCTGTCCAGAGAAATATGTTGTTGGAGAACCAGCTGAGGTTATTCATGATGGCCAAGGGAGAGGAGATTGACCCTTTTCTATCCAGACTACAATCGATCCGGTATCAGCTGACTAGCATGGGGGTGAAGGTAGATGACAATGTCATGGTGAGGACCGATCTCAATGCAGTCACAGAGGACTGGGAAACTTTTGTCCAATGTCTCTTGGGTAGAGAGGACCTTCCCAGCTGGGACAACATGTGGGCTATCCTCTGATAAGAGGAAATCCGTCGGATGACCAAAAGACAGTACAGCACTGGTTCGAGCAAAGTGACGAAGGAAGAAGAGGAAGATGCCACCTTGGCATCAAAGAGGCAGCAAGGGAAAAAGAAGCGTGATCTGTCAAAGCTCAAATGTTTCCAGTGCGACGAACTTGGACATTTCACCAGCAATTGTCCTCAGAAGAAAAAGGACAAGGAAGCTTCTAGTTCCAAGGTTGTTGTAGCAGACGATGGCTCCAAAGATGACGTAGCCATGAGCGCTCATGAACCACGAAAGTGGGGCGATCTTGATTTGTAGAGCAGCTACAGAGTGAGGGCAGGATCCTTGAGTAGCCTAACTCTTGGATCACATATGAGCTACGAGAGCCTTAAGACAGTAGCGGGGCAAGTGGAGCAGTGGGTGCAGAGAATCACAGATGGAGCAGAGGCAGAGCTAGATGCTGAGAGGGAGCAACGCAGTGCAGATGCAGCAGCAGCGCAGAGGGGTTGATGTGACTTCAGCAGCGCAGAGCAAGCTTGCTTATGCAGTGCAGAGCTACAACAGCGCAGAGGCTTCAGGAGGACAGCGCAGCGCAGCAGCAGCGTAGGGGACTTTAGCGCAGAAGCAGCGCAGAGATCTTCTTATGCAGTGCAGAGCTACAGCAATCTCCAGATGTCAACATAGAGCATCAGCCTATGGAGCTTCAATGATGAAGATGCAGCCCAACTGACTTGTCTGTCAAAGATTGGGTAGGAGTACTTTAGTTGCTTACTCTCGGCAACTGAGTTGCAGTGCACCAGTTGGCAGCACGATGCAGCAAATTGAGAGGGAGCTGCAGTACAAATGTAGCAGTGGTGGTGGCAGCATCATGGACAGCAGTACAAAAGAGCAACAGCAGCGCAGTGATGAAGGGCAGCAGGCCAAGCATCAACGCAGAGACCCACACTAGAGATCAGTGCAGAACTTCGAGGTGAAGTATTGTTGCTAGAGCACATTGCTCGCTAAGAGGGAGTGTTAATATTTTGGGGTGTTGGGGTAGCATCGTATGTGCTCTAGCTCCCAAACTTTGTGGAGGGACTAGAGTACATGAGATCTAAAAGACCCAGAAAGCAATTTAAGAAATTCCATCCTGTTTAAGAGATATTTAATCTAATAATCTTTTTAATTAAGGACCCTAAGTCTAACTTAGGAAAATTAAAAGATTAAAATTAATTAAATTAAACATGGGATGAAAATGATTTAAGTCACACAGATCAAGCATCTTCTAATCTTAGCCGTCGATTCAAGATTAGATCGCGGTCGTTGATGTTTCAACGAGAAAAGTATAAGAAGAGGGTTTGGGGTCAATTGGTGGACACACACAGGGGCAAAGCACTGAAACTAAGCCGGAATTCTAGGGCGTGGTTTGCTAAGAATTTCAGATGTGGTTCAGTTGCAGCGAGGGGCAATATTGGCGAGAGGGATGGTTTGATCCCAGGCCAAGAGTACAACGAAGGCAGAGAAGCAGAAGACCGAGGCAACGCAGAGGCAGCAACTACGCAACTCAGCCAAGAGCCCAACAAGGGCAGCGACTATGCAGCTCAACCAAGAGCCCAACAGGGGCAGCGCAGAGGCATCAGGAGCTACGCAGCCTTGACGCAAGCCCAGAAAGGGCAGCGCAGGGGCAGCAAGATACCAGCAGGGCTGGCGCAAGTCCAACCAGGGCAGCCCAGGGGCAGCGTAACCCAATCTGGGTGACACAGGCCCATCCTGAGCAGCGCAGGGCCTGACACAAGCCATCAGGGCTGACGCAGAGGGCTTCAAAGCAGCGTTGGGGTTTCTGAAGACTGAAAAGGGCCGAGTTCTGTAAATCCCGTTTGAGGGTGTGAATCAGTCAACTTTTTTGTCTCCAGAACAGAGGTATAGCTACAGTTCTTTTATTTCTCTGTCAGGTTAACCAGTTTGGTGCCCAGATCTGTTGTACTTAGATTCTACTTAATAATAAAAACCCTCCAGCAGCCAGAAGACCAGTTTTCCCGCATTGGGTTCTTCCGGGGACAGTTGTCCAGAAAATCCTTGTGTATCACTTTGTCATTGTGCATGTTATTCAGTTTAGATATGTATGTGTAGGCTATTAATGTATTTATTTCGATGTTAATGCTGAAGATTTCACATTAATAACTTAATGTAAGTAGAAGTAAATCAAAAATTTAACAGCAAGGTTTATGTTTGAGATATTCAGAAATTTCCACAATAGGTTTTGTGTTGTGAGACATTGTGGTGCAGGAGATGTATTGTTGATTCCTCCTATAGGTTGTGTCGTGAGACCTTGTGGTCTAGGATATGTATTGTTGATTCCTCCTATAGGTTGTGTGTCATGAGACATTATGGTCCAGGAGATGTATTGTTGATTCCTCTTTTAGGTTGTGTGTCATGAGACATTGTGGTCCAAAAGATGTATTGTTGATTCCTACTGTAGGTTGTGTGTCATGAGACCTTGTAGTCCGGGAGATGTAATGTTGATGTTGATTTCTGGTAGCATTGGTTGTGCTCTAAGTTTCAAATTTTGCAGGGAGGCTTAGACACATCATAAATGTATTCCAAAATACCCAGAAAACGTTTTGGGAAATTCCACCCGGATGGGATTTTATTAAAATAATTAATTATTAATTTATTTTTAATGGGATTCCAGTCTAAACTTAGGGAATTTAAATAATTTATGATATTAATAGAACTAGGTGTAAAACTTCTAGAAAAAGATGTAGATTGAGCCAATATGATCTAAGTCGTTGATTATGTTTTAATCTAGGTCATTGATTATGTTTTCATCTGGGTCGTTGTTTTTATGTCACTGTCTCAACTTCATGTATGGTAGATGTAAATTGATCTGCAAACTAACCTTGGCACAATTAGCAAGTCCTTCTTTAAACAGATCCGCACATATAGTCTTTGTCTACTGCCTTTAACATTTCTTCTGATTCGGGTTCTTTGCATTACTCAGTATGCAAAACTTCAGTGTGATGTCCGCAGATTCTTCCTGAGATAGGATTCGAAAATGGATGTTGAGATACCTCAGACAAGTCCGCAGTATAACCCTGTACTTGATCTCATCAATCCGCACTTATATCCGCACTCTTTTACCTTCTGAAATCTGCTTCTGTTGTCTTCTGAAATCCGCACTTTTATCCACAGAACACTCCGCAAATCCTTGGTGTCAAATGGCCGCAGATCAGGGTATATATAGGGTATTTGTTCCTCCTTTTAGGTCGACCATACAATAAACTTTTAGGCCGACATGCAAGCCAACTTCATCACTGATTATCAGCCGACTTTATCACATATTTTCCGGCGTTTGAAAGAGAGTTCTCTTGAGGGTTGTTTGAGCCTTTCTTCTATAAGGTTCATGACAAGGTCTTGGAGCTTTTAATGATAACTAGGCTCCTCATATACATGACACTAATTACACTTATAAACTAAAGACAAACCCTAAATAGACATCAAGAAGAAGTCTATTAACCTATAATAAAATTCTTGCTCATGAAACCCATGAAGTAAGTACAACAAATACATTTTATTATCTTTGTCTTCTTCTTTACATAAATTCATAATTACATAGTCAAGATGAAGACCGATCCTAGTTAAACTTTTCAATAGTTACTGCGTCCCACAAGCTCGAAATTGCGTCTCCTCTTGCTATCTCACCAGCTGTTGTCTGGGAAACTGATACTCTTTGCCTCTGGACCCTTTGCCCAGCTTGTGGCTCAGAATTTCTCCTTCTCCCCAACAAAACAGAATCTCTTCAAGAAAGCTATGCGCTGCCTCTCTCCAATGTACTCACCAGAAATGGAAAAAGCTTCCTCCGGCCTCACTATCTTTGGCCCTCTCTCACTGCTTCAACTCACTGAGTCACCTCCGGCAACTAAATGGTGCTACTCTTGAGATCGATTTCCCAACGAATAAAATACTCAACTGCTTTGATGTGTCTTCTCCAAGCCCCATCGAGTTCTTCTTATAATCCTTCGTTCAGACTTCAACGGCCACAATAAATCTTAATCGATGGCAAAGATCAACTAGAAATCAATCCATGCATTTTTCTAGATCATTCTCACCATGACTTAATTAATCATATTTCCTAAGTTTAGACTTAGGAAATATTAAAATCTGACTAATTAATTTAATTAAGTCGTCTTTAGGAGGAATTTCTGTAAATGATTTCTGCGTATAGTATTCTAGTCACTCTGCCAAATCTTGTGGCTAGAACACATCCGATGCTACAAAAACTAACATCAACCACACTAGATATTTTCCTAATCCTATGAAAGCAAAAAGGGTCTTTCTTACAATCATTGCTACTAATATGGCTGAGTTAAACAAATTCAACTTCCTTGACATAGTTAGCAAAGTTGCAAAGTGTATTGGAGCCTTAAACATAGTGTGGCTTCTTTACATCAGTCTGACATGTAAATCAATCTTGAATCTTGGTCTATTATTCTTGGACAAAGTGCGTGCAAATAACAGTTTTGGACACATCAGTCTTAACAGAAAATGTGCTGAAATGAGTTATTGCTGGCAACATTTTCTTCACACAAGAGGTTGTATTCACATATAAACATCCATATAACCTTCACTGTTTGAGGGAAAAAGTATGTGGCTGCGAGGACAGCGCATAGCAAAGCAACAACCCAATAATTCCTTGCAAACAGTGCTAAACACAGTTCAACAACTTTCCTGTAGGATAGGAGTGGGTTTAGAAACTAGTTACATGTGCCACATAGGAATAGTCTTAAAGACGATCTACTTCACCTTTAGGACAGAACAAGAATGTTTTCATCAACAATAATTTTGTCCCTGTTCATGCCATAGGAAGTAAAGGTTGGCAGACTTCTTAATTAATTATTTCTAAAGGGATGTTGTTTTTAAGCAACAGTAATTATAGGCTGAAGTCCAGCACTGAGGGTTATTGCTTTAGACAGTTAAGTGACAGAGAGAGGAGAAAATAAATGTCAACACTGAACAAGAGTATTTTTAGCAGTTGTATTTGTAAGTTAGCATAAACAACTACTTTTTCACACTAAAAGCGCATCCAAAACAGCGAGAAAAGCCATCCAAACAGCGAAGTAAACCCAGTCAAAATCGGGTTAGACATACCGTTTTTTCCTTTGGGATGATGGAACAGTATCCAAAAAGTCCCCAAGATCTGCCCAGGACAGATTGGGAATGGTTTGGAAGTCCCCAAAAAATTGGGGACTTTCCCAACCCTTGTAAAAGTCCCCGGTACACCGTAACATAGGGTACGTGGGATTTTTTGGTGGGGAGTCGGAACGGGTCCCCGTGAAACATAGGTTTTAGTCCTCCTAGACCTTGGGAAATAATAACTTTCCTTTTAATTTCCTTTTATATTTTAAACCCCTTCTTGGGTCTAAAACCTCTCTACTTGGGTTCTTTGCCCACAAAAAGCCTTTTGTGACCAAACTTTTCATAAACGCAACTCCTAGGCTTGTGGAATACCTTCCAAGCTACACAAATCAACACTCATCTAGAGGATGCATCCCATCTTCTTGTGCTATTCTTAGAACTTGTTGGATAACCAACTCCATTATTTTATTATTGTTGACTTGTCTCATTGAGTTGATTACAGGAGAGCATTATTGTATTGTTTTCCTTCAATTTTTTATTGTTTCTTCTTGGAAAAATGTGCTGTTTCCAGAAAAACACATCGTGTTACAATTATATTGTTGAATATGTGTAGTATTCTTTGCAGGTAGACAATGCATCTTGACACGACCAAGTTGGCTGGGGACATGGCTGGTTTTCCCTGCTTTTTCTGTACTGGTGGGTCAAGACCAGTTCAAGATGAGACCCAGCTGGTTCAACCAGTTCAGTACGACACCAGCATTCAGTCCAGTTCAAGGACTGGTTCAGTGAGTTTGAGGATTGAGCCAGCCAATTTCAGTTCTGGATCGGCTAGTTTTCAAAGCACTGACTGATAGTACTCCTGTAATCTTTACAATACTCAAGAGTACCAAGTTCCGACTGTAAGACTTCTAGGGAATTTCTTTAAATGATTTTAAACCCAATGTGTGGTATTTTTTCTAATTTTTTCCCTGTTTTATGCTGTGTTTGTCCCTGAAGGGAAAATTAGCTGCTTCTGAAGTGCTTTGACTGCAATTGGAGGAGATCCTTCGATACTAATGAAGAATTTACAGAGAATTGTACTTTGGAAAATTGCTGGGCCAAAAACAATCAAATCGACATATAATAAAATGCTGGGGCCGTGTTTCTTTACAAGAGAAATCACAAAGGAGGTAGGGCATGTACTATTAGAAGTATCTAGAGGATATTCACCTGTTCTTTGTGCTGGCTTTTGTCAAATACACCACACGCATCTCTGAAATTTTGCAAGGACCTTGGGAGGGAAAGTTAGAATGCAATTTCTTCCATGAACCAATGAATGGGGTGGTGAACCATTAATGATTTACATTATAATAGTATGGAGCTATGTTACATGGTTCGGGTTTAAATCTGAGTTCGACAATGATTTAAGTTTGATTCGAATTCGAATTTTCCGATGAGGTTCGGCAGTAAGTTCGACTATACATATTTTTCAACATATATATATATATATATATATGACATAGAATAATAAAAAATCAAAATAAAGCAATAAACACATGAGTAAGAATTCTGATTAGTAAACATACATGAATAATTTAATCATAATAACATCTAATTATCAATGACATTAGCTAAATATAAACATACACCATAGTAGTTTGTAAATGCAAAAAGCAATGACATAATTTTCAATCTTCAAAATTTAAAAGAATGTCTATAACGTCAAATACTTGTAATCTCTGAAAAAATCACAAAATTAAAACATAATCAAAATTTAAACATACAAATTACAATACAACTATATTGCAAAATCATGGAAAACATCTTTAAATTTCAAAATTTTAAAAAGGAAGTCAATAATGTCAAGTAGTTATAATCCATAAACACAAACCTCAAATTTTTTTTCAAATTCAGCTTTAGGTTTGACTTGAGGTTTGAATTCAATTAGGTTTGAATTCGATCAGGTTCGACCTTTGGGTTCGGATTTCAGGTTTGGCAAACCAGAACGAATCTGAAATTTTTTTTGGGGTTAGCCAAATTTTGAACGTCAAGATTCAAATTCGGTGAACCCTGTAACATTGGTATGGAGTTGTTACGAATGGATTCAATTTGTAATGAAATGGATAATTCTTCAATTTTATATATTTTGTGAACTTTTATACTAAGCTGAGTTACTTCCCAAGTCTGGTGCCGAGTAGTCCCGAATCAGACAGAAGACTCCACTATTTGGGTTTGCCAAGTCATTGTCGAGTCCAAGTTGTCTGGACTCGGACATCAATCAGCACATCATTTTCGACCATGGAATGGATGTTGAGCCTTGACAAAGCTTAATGTCCAGCTGGTCAAACATCATCATTGGCCCCAACAACAAATTGTTCATGGTGCTTATTGTGAATTTCCCTTGAGCACGGGGTGAAGAATAAGGTATTGTTTCTGCTACTTAAGGTTTTGTTAATTTGATGGCCTTAAAGAGTCATAATGTTGCAGCTTGACAACATTCCTATTAAGCTCGTATGACTAATAGTGATGGATAAAATTTGCTCCCATCCTGCATCCCTGTGCTCTAATTCAGCAATAACCATTACAGAGTAACATTTCTAACTGTTAAGAAAATTAGAAAAAACGAGCAGAACTGGTCATTAGTTGGTTCAGGATTGCTTCAATCACATTCTCGCATAGAATGTAAGCAAACTATAAACAATAAGCAAAAACCTAGTGTTTTAGATATTTCACATTACCTTTTCTACAGTTTGATGATCTGAGAGGAGTTCTGATTATATTTATTGTTTTGTATATGACACAAAGATAGGACTGTTGCCATGGGATTGATATTTGACACTGGCAAAATAGTCCTGATAAAGCCATGCATACATAATTGAAAAAAATGGAACTTCGGTTTCCATTTCAAGTCCAACTCCCAAAATAGAAAATTTAAATTTGGATGTAGCATCACAACTTGAGATTAAATAATTTGCAATAATTAACTTGTCCAAAAATTTGGTGATGATGTTGGGTTGGAAAAATACCTTGACAGCTCGCCAGTGATCAAGGCATGCACGGTGCACGTATTTTGAAGTCCCCTTACATTTACAAGGAGCAATAAAGTCCCTGCCTGAAAAATCAACCACAATTGCAATGAAACTTGTTGGCTAGGTTACCATAATCTCTTTTTCTTAGTACAATTGCATACATCAGAAGGTGTAAAAGAAGATCTAAAAGCATAAAACTTGTCAGACAGCTTGCAACTAGATGCAAGTTGCAACTCCAATATAATTCACGAGGATGCTGAAATGAACGTGGAGGGAAAGTGAAATTCAACTAAACAAAAAAAGACAACAAAAATCAAGTTTGATTGCAAAGCTCAACCTCATATTTACAAGTCAAAACCATGCCTCCAAGAATAAAGTACCGATAACTTGAATAGCCATCCAATAAACAGCAAGGCAACTTTCACCCAAAATAATGAATACATGTTAATGGGAGCCAAGGGTTCTGAAATAAAAACTTTGGAGTGCATAAAGGTATCTCCTTCCCAAGTCTAAAAGCAGTGCATTCAAGTTATATATGGTAGTCAACCAGTAAGGTATAAAATATAAAATATCATCCATGACTATTGAGAAAGGTAACTTGAACAAGAACTTCTTGCACAGGTTTCAGTGTGAACGTGCATGAAATTATTCGAGGCATTTCATTGGTGACCACTTCAGAAAAGTGGTCAATAATTTAATTCTGTCATTCACTTAGGATAAAGTGAAATATCTTATGTTTTTTAGTTGAATCTAATAAAGTGCATTTAATGCATTAATGACTTAGACTAGATTAATCTCAACCGTGCATCTCAAAACTGGATTAGGGTTCTGGTAGATTAGGGTTTTTTAAAAGCATAAATATGACAAGATAGAGAGGTATTGTTCCCCATTGAACAATTGAGCAGGTCGAGCGACCAGAAAAAACAGCACACAACAGGAAGATAATCGACTTGCAAGTTTTCAACGAGTTGAAAAAGCACTCATACAATGGATCCATACAAGTGATAAGGATCTGTACAGTTGTATGGATCCATACAGCAAACTGTACAGCTGCTGTCTTTCCTTTCTGTGCAATTCGTACATTCACTGCAGGCAGTACAACTCAACTTTAGATGATTTTTATTGCCATGCAGCACTTGTTTTAGCAGCTGTTGTAGTTTTCCTTGTGAGCTTTGAATAAGGAATGAAAAGTTGATTTTGAAGAAGAAATCACCTATGTGTGTGTGTGCGCAAAACTGTTTTATGCTTCTGTTATTTACATTTGCAAATATTATGTAATTGATGCTATGATCTGAAATTAATTTTAGCGTTAAATTAAATCAACAATTTATTTATTTAATTAAGATCACAAGGGCAGTAGTCACCTAGGGTTGGGGATTTTTACATGGTATCAGAGCTCCCCCCTAATTGAGATTCTCAAAAGTTTGCAGCAGTTAATCAATTGCCGAAAACAGAAACTAGCAGTTAGAGGATTTCGACATTTTTTTTACAGTTTAATTTTCAAATTTGGGAGTTTGTGTAATAAATCTCAAAGATGGCATGAACTAGCCTCAGATTCAACGACAGGTTGGATGATGCCTCAATTTCCTATCCTGGAAAGTCGGGTTACACTCTTGTTGGAAGAGAATGATCTTTGGAACATCATCAAAGATGTTGTGGCAGAACCCACATATCTGCAGTAGTTGGCAGCTCATAAGAAAAAGGAAGTGAAGGCCAAGCAAATGATTACGAACACCATAACAGATCATTTTATCCCTCATATATCTGAGAAGAAAACCCTGGCTGGCCTCTACTTATGAGAATTTCAGATGTTTGTTGTCTTTTGTAATAAGGAGACTGAAGGCAAAAAAGGTGATAGAAAAAGAAGCAGAAGAGCCATAGAAACAGCAAAGAGAACAATGCAGAGAAAGTCAAGACTCAATTCCATATAGATATTGGCTAGAAGGGATGAATATAACAATCTATTTGTTGAATAGGCGTCCATCAAATAAGTGAAGAGGAGTCACACCTACGGAGGCATGGTCCAGGAAGAAACAAAAGGTAAGCCACTTACAAATCTTTGGTTCAATTGCTTATGATAATGCCACAAGTAGAAAATTGTTGTTTGATATATATTTGGAACCAACAAAAGAATATAGACTTTTGGATCTCTGCACAAATCAGGTTTTCGTGAGCAGGTATGTGAGAATCAATGAGACATCAAATCTGAATCAAGTTGATGGTTGCTAGTTTGAAGCTAAAAATACAGTTGGTCTACAAGGAGGACAATTGTAGAATGTTGGGCAGTGATCGTGTGTTGTTGTGCAGGTTGCACAATTCCGGAGAACCAGAAAATATCGTCAGTTCAGTTGGTGAAGCAGAAAATGACAAGCTTGAGGATGCGAAGGAAGTGCAATTTACAGGTGTGGATGAGACTCTCTAGAGGTTATGGCAGGCTCCAAAGGCCTAGTTTGTGCGTTTTGAAATATTTTGGTGCCTAAGTGTGGAAAGAGGCATTTTTTTATAAGTTGAAATGAGATTTTACATTGATAGTAGGTGGGCTGAAATTTTCATCCAGCATTGATTGTCATCAATGATTAAACAAATGGTTGGAGAGGTGACTTGTTCTATTGGTCATGCCAATTACATCTCTTGTAGTCCGCATTACTTCTCTTTTTGAAGTAGCTTTAGAATAGGAGTTACTTGAGTGTATGAGAGACGGCATTACTTCTCTTTTTGAAGTAGCTTTAGAATTTGTGTTTTCGAATGTATGTGAGAGAGGCTCGTGGTGTCTACGAAAGGCATAGCGGTGTGAAATGATGGATAGCAGTTTGGAGCATTTGCAGCAGGTAGACCCACGTTATCCTTTTCAGCTGTTCACCAATTGCACAACACAAAGGCAGGCTGCACATGTCTGCTTCAATGGACTTAGTCCACGACCCAGGTAGACTGTAATCTCGGGCAAGCATCTGGTTTCCATATGATCATTAAAGGAGGGTGTTAGAGATAGATTATTATAATTATCATATTATAATTTTAGTTTTGTACTTTAGTTGAGCAACTGAAATAAATCAAGTCATGTGTCATAAATAATGTTGAATTATGATTTAGTCATGTCTTAATCATATAAGGTGGATGTCAAGGACTTGATGTACAGGAGATTGTCTCCATTTATGTATTAGCATTCACCATATTGAACAATATCAAGTACAATATCTTCAGTCTTACTCTCTGTTCTCTCTAGCCATTGCTCTGTTATTTTATGTGCTTTATCTGACATAAAGCATGTATTTTGGAACTGTTCTGTATCCATGTTTTTTCAGATTTGATTAAAGAAGAGTATGCAGGTTAGTCTATGGTTCCATTAAGATGGAAAGGAGCAATCCCAATCCCAAGAAATAATTATGATTAAAATGCATGGCAGAGGTCTTTGGGGCATAATATCTCATGGGCATTTAATTCTTGTTGAGTATGAGGTGCACGGCATGATTCAATGAAACTAGCTAGATCGCAGCTAGGATTGACATTTTAAGTAGTAGACCCCTTGAGGATATAAGCTAAAGCTTGCATGATCCTGGAAATGACCATGAGTGCTGCAGGATAATTTGGTTGGCTACTATAAAATAAACCTCGGAACTTCACTAAACTGTTTTTCAATTTCGCTAGCATATGGCTACTGTGAAGCAGATAATTTGATTTGAAAAAAGGATTTCGTGTTCTAATTCTAAGTCAACGTCAACACTTGAAATATCTCACTTGGACAAGCCCCAGTGGCAATAGCAAATGGATGTATTCAGATTTTTATTCTTGCTGATTTTAGCTTTGAATTTAAATTTTATACCCGAAATCTGCAATAACATCTTGCACGAGTTTCCTTTTACATTGAATTTCTGATATTTCTATTAGATCCTTGAAAAAGCTCGTAAAAATTTACTTTAGCTGATTAAAGCACCGCTAAAAAAGGAATAAATTTAAAGTGCCTGGTTGTAGATGTTATTATTCCAGGGAACAAGTACCCTGCAGAAGATTCCAATCAGATAGCCACAATGGTGCGCAGATTTATGAATAGAAATTGAAATAGATGATTGACTGCCCGCTGATGGCCAAAGCATGATCAGAGCCTTCCGTTTGGGTGATAGACATCTCTGGGAATTCAAGATCGATTGTCAGGAAATAAAATTGAAATTTTTGGAATTAAGTTAGTCATGTAAGCTCCATGCGACGGTTTTGTGTAATTACTCATGGCGATTGTAAGGAAACAAAATTGAAATTTTTGGAATTAAGTTAGTCATGTAAGCTCCATGCGACGGTTGTGTAATTACTCATGAAAAATAGAGATGAGCTACCAATTTCAACCCCAGGTTTCACATCTCTCTTAAGCAGGGTTGGAATTCAACAGTTACCCTTGACACTTGGCCAGGGCCTAAATTTTCATGATGGTCATGTATTCTCTGCTCTGCCCTTCAGTTTTGATTTGATGAAAAAGCAATGGTCACACTTACAAACTAGACAACGCATACAAGTGTCAGAAACACATATACTAGGAAAATATGTATTAACTTGATCGCATTTTTTTTCCCTTTTTTTAGGCCAGGAATGAAATGACCATCATTCAGTCGTCCAGTGTCAACCACATTCCTCGAGCACATTAAAGGAGGGACTCAATCTGTGATTTTTTTGACATTTTAATGACCAGAATTTTTCAGAATGCAAAATCTATTTTATATATTCAAAATATATTTTAAACAACAAACCATTAAAATCTATTGAAATCTATTTATAGATCCAAAAATATATTTTAAAAAACAAACAATTTTAACTTTATTTCAAATTATATCGCTGAATTTATATATAATAAGAAAAGAAAAAAGAAAAAGAAAAAAAAAACCATTTAGTTTATAAGTTAGGCTGGGCCTTTCATATTCGGATCAAATTAATCTGTTGGACATTTGCAAGATTGCACTGTGCACTTCCAGCACTCCGAATTTCCTACAATTCGCTTTAATTTCTAGGCTGTTGTCCACACAGTCCTGAAAATTATGCCGATGATTTGACTAGATATTCGTGCAGAGCAAAGAGCAAATGTTGTTTAACGGAGAGATGATAATAATTCATATATTTATAAGAGCAGGGGTATAAACGGTGACCATCGGTTTCGAGACAGATTCTGCATTGGATTTGATCGCCGGGTCCAGCCTCCAGATCAATCGTGTCTCGTTCCATCGTTAATAACCCTCTCGCTGCTCCGGTCTCCTGTTTGGGGGGAATCAAGGGAGATGACGAACTGCTCGAAGGATCCGCCATTACTTTCTTCCTTCCTTCCTGTCAATGCCCTGAGATTGAACCCTCTTTTACTTTACCTGAACCCTCTCCAATTCGCTATTCACAACATATTTAAACCAGCCACGATGCCCAAAATCTCGACCTTTGCGATTATATGATTCAAGGCCATGGGCGGAAAAATGCCCACATTTCCCAGATTTATCGTCTCCTCTGCGCTGTTTATGTTAAATTCTTCTCCTGAGCAAACCCCTCATATCCCGTCACTAATTTGTTGTTAGTTGACTGAGTATGAAAACAGGGCAGATGTCAACCCGATATCAGATAAAGAAAACGGCAATGCGGGGTCCAATTTTGTTCCCGAGACAATTCGAAACAAAATCGAACCTTTCAAGCGAAGGTTGATCTCTTCTTTCATGTCTCTTTTTCGTTTGACGGGCGGTATCCGACCGACAGGGGACTGAGCGAGGACAACGCTCCTACACTATTGGTCTTTTAAATGATACACAAATTCAATCTTTTCAGCCCGTTCATTTTTCCCGAGAAACGATTTATTCTTTTGTCATTGTCTTGATTAATTTATTTTTTACTTTTAGATTTTGGTTCATCTTTTTTTTAATTGGAGTAGTTTATTTTTTTATTATAAAGTTTTGGGTCATCTTAATGAAACAAAAATTGAAATTTTAACAATATAATTTTACTACAACCACATTAACATTAAAGGTGGTTGATGTACATATTTTAATTATAAAGTTTTGGGTCACCTTAATGAAACAAAAATTGAAACTTTAACAATATAATTTTATTACAGCCATATTAACATTAAAGGTGGTTGATGTACACATTTTAACAATTTATTTCAAGTTGTTTTTAGTAAGATTTTTTGGAAGTTTTTTAAGTAGATTATTTCAGTCTAATTTCTCTAAAATTCAGCAGGAATTCATTGAAATCACAAACTTGATGGGTAACCCCTTCACAATCAAAGTGCCCTAGGGTTTTTCGGGGTGTTGAATCCATACATAGAGTCAAAAAACCATTTTAAACAAAACAAATCATGATTTCACCTCAAAATTTTCCAGCAGATCCCGACACCGGAAACCCCAAAAAGACGTATTAAAGACAACTCCATTTAGTTTTATAATTACTATAATTACATTAAAAATGGTTGACATAAGGAGGGAGGAAATGTCAAAGTTAGGGTAGCAAGAGATGAGGGAAAGTGGGCATGGATTTATAAAGGTAAAGTTGTGATAGCGCAATTTGGACCTCCTTCCAAAACAAGGCAGCAAAACGATAACAAAGAAGAGGCAGCAAACTCTTCAACAAGAAATTAGGAAGTAAGATCAGTATGGGCAAGCAGGGACAAAGGCTCAATTGTGATTCTTGCATGTCAAAACAAATAGCAATCAAGTTGTACTCAGGTTTCCTTGAGATTAGTTTGTTGGAACTGCAGGGGTTACCCATGGAGACGAGGACCTGGGTTAGTGTCTATTGTAGAAGGTAAAGGCATAATTTGCCTCATAGAAACACATGATCATGAAGAGTGCAAGACACCTTTGTTTGAAGGGTACTGGAAGATAGCAGTGTGGAATAAGGAAGCAAGGAATGGCAAAGGACATGGGGATATCATGGTATTAGTGAAAGAAAAAGAAGCTTGTTTCACTCAACTAGAAAAAGAAGACTAAAATAAGCAATTTGTTTGACTTAAAATATCAAAAAATGGAAATCACATCTGAATTGCAACATGTTATTTTGCGCCGCAAGTTTAAAAAATATACAAATGTTGAGGGCTTGACCACAAAGGTCCCTTTGCAGCACTAAAAGAAGATATTGCAACATATTCTCAGCTAGGTGAAGTCCTTATAGTGGGGGATTTCAATGCTAGGACTGCAAGTGAGAAAGCTAGCAGTATTTGTTGTAAAGAAGACTGCGACCCTATTTGGCTTACAGAAGAGAGTAATCATCAGTGGGAAAGAATTTCAGAGGATAAAGGTTGCAATCTCTTTGGTGAACAATTGCTTACGCTATGTGGGGCTTTCAATTTAGTCATTTGTATGGTTTGACTAGATGGGAAAAGTACAAGAATTTCACTTGCAATACTTATAATGGAGCAAGTGTAGTAGATTATGTAATTTGCTCGCATAGTTTGTGTGAGAAAATGGAGGAAGTGTTGATTGGAGATCAGATTTGGGACTTAAAATCATATCACAAGCCAATTTATTTAAGTTTCTCTTGGACCGAAAAGAAGCAATTAGGCTCAAAAACTCAGTGTGTTCAACAAAATCTCCCAAAGTGCTTAATTCTTTTGACTCCAAAAAATTGTAATACCTTCAAAATAATGTTAGAGAGGCTCTTCGAGAAGGAGGAAATCTCATTTCATGACCTTCATAGTCACGAATTAACACACTTAATTCAAAGCACACTTGCAGAGTGCAAAAGAGTAAAAAATAAGAAGTCTGAAACAAATTGCTTTTCGGTTAATGCTTGGTTTGATGAGGAATGCAAAAAGGCAAGGAGAATGTGGAAGGAATCAGACAAGGATAACATTGAGCTCAAAGCTTACAAGAAAATGTTAAGAAAGAAAAAGGTTGATTTCATGGTTTCGAGGAGAGAAGAACTAATCTTCCTTGGGAAAAATAACCCCAAATTATTCTGGAAGGAGCTCCAACTGAGAAAGGTGCAAATTGAAAACAACATTACAGCTTCTGAATGGTTCAACCATGCAAGTCAAATTTATGAGCAGGATCCCAAGGTTGACCCTCCTCCCTTAGTCAACACAGACACAAAACTCTTCACAGTGCAAGAGGCAGAAATGGGTACCAAGAAGTTGGGTGTTGGAAAAGAAAAAGACTTAGTTGAACTCCAAGCAAAGTATCTAAAGTGGGGCTTCAAAATTCTTGCACCTCATATCACAAAAATTTTCAACAACATCATACAACAGGGGTTCCCCACATATTGGACAACTATTCTGGAAATACCTCTTTTCAAGAGTGGCGACGTCATTAATCCCTCTAATTATAGGACCATAATGATAAACCCCTTGTTTACAAACTTATTTGGAAGCATGTTAGAAAATAAAATCAGCAAGTGGGAAGAAGAAAGAGATAAATGTGCTAAAGGGCAAGCAATTTTTAGACCTAAACATTCCACGATTTAAGGCACATCATTGAAAAAGTTTGAAGGAAGATTTTTTTTGTTGTCTTGTTGATTTCATAAAAGCCTTTGAAACGGTTCCTAGGGATAAGCTTTGGCACAGAATGGAGGAACTCGAGGTTCCCAAGCAGTTGAGAGCAGTTGTGCATAGGTTGTATGAAGACGTGAAAGTCAAAATTAGAACTTCGCAGACATTTTTGAAAGTTTTAGAAGCGATATCGGGGTCAAGAAAGGTTGCCCATTGTCTCCTACCCTTTTTGGTTTATATATCGACAAGCTTGAAGAGTGGCTAAATTTGCAAGGGGATGAAGGCATCCATTTGGGTAAGTTGTTATAAGGATTCTTTTGTACGCAAATGACCTTATTCTGATCGCTAAATATGCTCTTGGTTTGCAAGAGCACTTACTTTCCCTTTAGCATTTTTGTAGAAGGGTGGGGATGCAAGTCAATATTAGCAAAACGAAAGTAGTTGTTTTCTCTAACAAAAGAAAGCATAAGCAGCATAAATTCTACTTGAAAGGCAACATTCTGGAAGAAGTTGCAGATTACAAATACCTCGGAATTGACTTCAACAGAAATTTAAGTTGGGATGGTTGTAGAAAGAAAAGAACTTTAGGGGGTTGGAAAGCATTTTATGCTTTTCAAAATAGGTGTAGAGAGGCAGAGCTATGGGACTGGAAAACCACTCTAACTCTTTTTGGGATTTTAGTGATCCTTGTGATTCTCCACAGTTGTGAATTGTGGGCCAGCAACACATTCAAGATGCAGTGGAAACAAATTGATAAAATTCAGAAGCGTTTGATTACAAACAAATTCAAAATTAAAAGTGTGGTTCCTTATTCTATCTTGTTAGGCGAAACATGGGTTGCTCCTATTGAAACAATTTATATGGTACGAGTCATAAGGTATTTAAAAAAATTGAGCAAATGGAAGAGGGTAGGTGGCCTAAGGTTGTGTTTAATGACATATTGTTCAAAAGAAAGAAGACTTAGATGCGACAAAATAACAAATGGTTTAGTAAATGGGGTATTTGGTTGAGCATGTGTCCCACAAATAATAAAGCGATAAAAACTTTTGTTATGGATAAACTCCACAAACGTACTTGGGAGAAAGAGTTATGAAGAAAGAAGAAGCATTATATTGAAGAGTTTAATCCCACTCATAATCATCAACAAAAAGCGTACATAGGGGCTAATATTTATTGGAGATCCAAAATTCTCATTGCTCAATTAAAGACTAATTCTCATAAACTCTATTGTGAAACGGGGCGCTGGAAAAGGCCAAAAGAAATGTGGGAGGAAAGAGTGTATTTTTTGCTCTTCCGAAAAACTGGAAATCACAAAAGCATTTCATTTTAGAATGTGAGGCCTTCAGAGACAGCAAGAAAAATTATGCGGATATTCTGGCAACTAGCTCTTGGGATAATCTATTCAACGAAAATTTTGTCGAGAAGCTAGGAGCATTTATTGCAAGACTCCACAGGAAAAGAGCCGAATACAAGAACCAAATGAAGAAGCAATGTGTCCCATAAACTATTTTTAGCTTCATAAATGTTAAAATAAATTATTTCTTTCTTTCTTTCTAAATCAATCATTATTATATAATATATTGTTTATATCTTTTTATAAGAAATATATGTACAACAAATTACTATATGAAATGTAAATATTGAAGTAAAATATTCTACTAAGTGTATGTAGTATTAATTAAGTGGGGTTCGCAAACCATGTGTTTTCCACTTATGAATAACATTTGAATGGTACTACCTTGCATGGGAAGGCATGATTGGACAATAAAAGTGTTTGGACAATAAAAGTGTCGTGGCTTCACAGTACTTGAGTTGTGACATGTGAGAATTAGAAAATTTGCGCTTATTATAGCAAAGGAGTTTGTGCTACTTTTATTCGGTTAATAATTTGCATGTCGTTTCTTTTTTCCATGCTTTTACCATTTTAAAAAAGAAGAAGACAAGAACAACAAAAAATATCTAAACAACATATTGTGAAACAGTAATGTTTATATACTAAAGGGGAATAGCTATAATTATGTCTTAGAAATTTGTAGTCGTTAAAAAGGAAAAAACGTTTGTCCCAATATTTCTAATAAAGATAAATAATGTTCGGTATTTATTAAATTTTAGCTATTCATTTAATATTTATTAGTAATTGTTTCAAAAGGTGTAAAGAGAAGTTCATAAGATTGTTAAATTAGAAAAAATTATAATTGATTTGAAATAATAATTGTTGTATTAGATTTAGATTGTTTAAAGTATGTTTGCATTAAGTTTGTAATATACAATTAAAATAATAATTGAAATATTGAGATGATGAAAGTTGACTAAGATATAATTTACTACTTATTTTACCAACGAATGATTCAAAACCATTACGAAGATTATATTTACCTAGTTTTAAATGTAAATCTTGTTACATTTTTTTGGGAATCTTGTTAATATTTTTTTAAGAAATAAATGTTTTACTTCTAAACAAATTTATTTTTTTTTTTAATTTTTTTTTTTATTTTTTATTTTTTTTATTTTTTATTTATTTATTTATTATTATTATTTTTTTTAATCTATAGTAATTATCATTATTATTTTAAATAAAAATAAAATTCAGTGGCCCAGATGCGGGTGACTGCCAGGTATGATGGGATGTCGACCCTTGCGCGCCTCCCGAAGAAGCTCGCGTGGGGTGGCATTTATGCGTTCATTAAACAGCAAGCTCGCGGCGTCATTAATCCAGTGCAGATATTCCTTCACACCGCCATGGGTATTCAATTGGTTATGGCGTCCATTCCAGATGGTTCGGCTCGCAGTGAAAGCAGCATTGCTCCTCGGCTTCCTTTAAACAACGCTTGCCCTCAAGGCTATACAGAACCCTGCACCCGCACTCCTACAGGTCGTTGTTTCACTTTGCTAGCTTGTTTTGAACCGCTGCATGGGGTGCATTTTTCGCAGAGCCTCTTCTGTCGATTCAATCCTCCCCGGACTCGAACAGTGGCCTTCAGTGGTGACGTCTCCCCACTTGGAGCGCAGACGACTGCTCTATCTCGCGACATCTTTTCTCACGGTGTTTTTGGGCCTCCTGTCTGCCCCTTTCATTATTCTTGTTCTCTTCCCGCCTCTGCAACCATGCCACGCATTTGTCACAGAATGCGGAGTAGGCGCGGCTCCAACCGAGGACGGGCCTCACATCATCAATCCCACTCCAGCTCCGTTTCTGGGTCTTCTTCTGCTGAAGAGACTCAAGCTCGGCCTCAGGGGATAAGTCATGATAGAGGTTGTAGGTGTCACTGTGCTTCGGTTCCTTTGGCTCAGCCAATTCCTCCCCCATCTGCTGACCCTCACAATGCTACTTTTCCCTTCGCTTCCAATACACCTGAACGCCCTCCCACCCGCCTTACTTCACAACGTGCTGAACTCTGCTTCGAGTGTTCTCATGATCATCCCGTTGTCACTGCCTATATCACTGTTACGCTTAAAGAAGAGGCTCCTTTGCCCATTCCTTCCCCTGAAGCCTCCCCTCTGTCCCCTCCTGCCTCAAGCCCACCCATATGCTCGGCTCCGCTAGCAGGCACAGCCCATCATGCAGAAGACGCACTGCGGGTGATGGATGAAGACACAGACCTAGGCGGCGCTCTCCAAGGCGACCTGAATGACTGGGAAGATGAATTCGCTTACAGAGTGGTGGAAGAACCTCAATCTCCAACGCATGATCAGTAATAATCTCAGCACACAGCTCCTTTTGATTTTTTTGCTCAACTACTGCAGGATTATTTTGTCTCTTTGTCTCAATGCGCAGCTGGAAAAACTGATTGCTAATCTTAGTTTATTTCTCTCTGTTAAGTACTCATGTTTAAACTGTAGGCCGGTTTCTCTTCCAAGGGAGGCCAAACTGATCTTTACAGGACTGGTTTCCCATCTTGGGCAGTCCGAACTCTTTCTGTTCAACATGTTTATCAAGCCCAGTGCTCAGGCTCACATAGATGACACTGTGGCAGTTTTGTAACAATATCTCTTATACATAATAGAATTAGTCTTATTTAGAAAATAAAAAATAAAAAAAATTCAGTGAATTTATGGTTTATTTAATTTTTAACAAATTGAGATATATAGAGGTTTTTTTATAATTTTTAAATTGTAACATTTAAATTATTAATTTTATTTTTATCTTTAAAATAAAATAAATTTGAAAATATAATTTAAAAATAAAATAAGTTTTAAAATCTTAATATCATAATCTTGCCAAAAATCTAATATTGTAATCTTGCCAAAAATCTTAGAATATATGTACATGCCAAGAAAAAAATAATTCAATTTATTCACTATTATACTATCAAGTTCGTGAAAATATCCTATTTAATTATCAAAATATCTCATATCTCATATTTAGAATTTAAATTTTTAATAAAAATAACTAATTTAATTATCAAAATATCTCATATTACATATTTAGAATTTAAAATTTTAATAAAAGTAATTAATACAATACCCTGAAAAAATTCCAATTCTAACTAGATAACACTAATACATAACATCAATTTGATGTTATTATTCTTATTGGTCAAATTTTAAAAAATTTAAAATATTTCTAAACTATGTGACAAAAATAAAAATAAATTAGTTCTTTTGTATTGAGTATATATTAGTGGAGATTGGTTTTTAATGTGCAAGTGAAATATATTTATAACATTTTTTCTAGATTTATAACATTTTAACAAGTGATATGTGTAACTACAAATCTCAACTGTAGAACTATGGGCTATGGGTTTCTTTAGATTCCCTTTTATTTACAAAAAAATCCAAGTCTAACTAAATAACACCAATACCTATCATCTTAATAATTTGATGTTATTATTTGTATTGGTCAAACTCTAAAAATTCTAAAATATTTCTAACCTATGTAACTGAAATAAAAATAAATTAGTTTTTTTTTAGTACATATTACTGGATATTGGTTTTTAGCTTGCAAGTGAAATACGTTTATAACAGTTTTTTCTAGATTTATAACACTTTAACACAAATGATATTTGTAAGTACAGATCTCAACTGTAGAACCATGGGTTTCTTCACACAGTGTGTCACTGAAAAGTGATATCAGGATTTCTAATTGGAATCGATTCCCTTCTATAACATTCCAATTCACTCAATTTCAGTTTCTAATTTTTATTTTAAAAAAATTTAGGGAAAGACACCCTCACAAATCTTTGCACGTCCAAATTTACAAATTTGAAACTTTCAAATGAAGCTTTTTAAAAGACATTGCCCCATTTTCAGCGATCGCAAAATGAAAAGTTTCGTATTGTTTAGTTAGTTCAAGTTCCGAATATTCAGTGAAAATTTCAGATTTTTAAACTTTTGAGTTGGATACCAAAAATTGATCTCTGTTGCTGATCGATTTATAAACAAATAATACCATAAAAGTTACTTGAATTAAATTGCTTGCTAAGGAATGAGAAGTTACAGAACGATTTATAGACAAATAATACCATAAAAGTTACTTAAATTAAATTTCTTGCTAAGGAATGAGAAGTTACAAAGTAGACCTGCCTTACAGGGCAGGTAAAACACAATAAATCCGTGTAAGTAAAACGATCTAATCTATCCATTTCCTTATCTGTTGAGTGGCAAAAATCATTAATTCTTTTAAATTAATTTAAATAACATTTATCATTACATTTTTTTTAATTTCATTAACATCAGTAATATTAACCTAATATTATTAAAATAATAAATAATAAAATTTAAAATAACTCTCCTTAAAATAATAATAAAAACCTAAAACCTAATTAATTTAGGTTTTATTACTTTAAATTTGAAATCTAATAAATATAAAATTAAAATAAACTTAGTTGATATTACAATACAATAATATCATTATATTTAAACGACACCGAATATTTAAAAGTCACATAATGCCACAATGCATTATATCTTCAATCATAGCTGACTTTCATGATGAAATCCCTCTTATCATATTTAGAATTTTAATTTCCAAACTAATATGAATGGTTAAGGGGCACATGCTAAGGTCAATAAAAACCAAACAACCTCACCAATAATTTTAATGTCATTAAAAAATGAACATCTAAGTAAAAGTATATGATCATTCATACTTATTAAAATTCTGGGAGCACATTAACACCAACAGTGGAACCTAATAACAACACAAAAATCAAACCATAAACCCTACAACTTAAAATCAACAAATAACCCTCATAATTGAATTCTTATCTTTTAAAAATAAGCAAATCACTTTGAATTTAAAATATACACTAAATTTAGAAAACAAAACAACCATATAATCTTACAACAAAAGCCTTATAAAATATCTACCCTCATAATTAAACCCTACATATTACAACCTAAATAAATCCCAACTGCACGACCAGGAAAGACCATGGAAAGACCATGCACTGGTATAACAAAAAAGACAATGTAACACCTATATGATAAGAACAATAGAACTGTTACCAGCCATGCTTTTCACCCTTTCATTAGAAAATGAAGGAAGCCAAAAGCGGGACCGTGTAGAAGGTTGACATCGCTCTCGGTTTGATAGCGCTTCCAATGCATAACCTTATTCTTATACAACAGGAGACCCACACTATCGCAACATGGTTAAATCGTTTGGATTTACTCAAGGCACGAGTGACAAGGCCACGTTTAAAATGGATTTAATTTTAAATGAAATTAAATTGTAACACTTTGTATTCCCATATTTCACAGTTATGGATTGGGTAATCACATAAAGCATATTTGGCCGACAATAAATTATGCTAGTGTATTTTTAAAAAAAAATTAAAATTCCACATCCCCACATTGCTGAAATAAGTACCATTATAATTGAAATTAAGTTGTAAGGCTCTGCACTCCTAGAATCTTAGCCATGGATGAAGTATATTCTGTGGAAAACCAAAAAATTCCACAACTCCTCATAGTTGAAATTAGTACAATTTAAATTAAAATTAAGTTGTAACTTTTTGCACTCCCAGAAAATGTAGCCGTGGATTATGTAATCACATGAAACACATTCATCTCACAATAAATCTGGGTCATTAATTAAAACAAAAAAAATCCACAACCACACATAATTGAAATAAATATGCCTATTAACCTAATAAATTAAAATATAAAATTATAACAATTTGATTGAAATAAAGCATCATCAAATCAATAAGCCAGATTCAAAACACACCCTCATGTAAAAGTTAATCAACACCTTTGTTGTTTGTTATAATAAGGGAACGTATTATAAGTTTCAGAAGGACTATCTTCACAGGAAACATCTGAGGGTTTTCCAGGGAATCTGAATCTTAAATCCCTTCGTGAAAATTGGAACTTAGAGGACGACTTCGAAAACTACCAACGGTTTGAATTCGACGATCATGCCTGAGATGTGGGGAATCTTGAAGATCATCTGAACAGAGATTTCGTTAGTTAGATCATGTTATTTGGTGGGGAATTTTTTTTTCTTTTGGTTGAAGACTATAAATTATCCGTGGCTTGTAATGAATGCAAGCTTTCTTTATTTCTGTATAGTCGGTGTTTCAATCTGGCGCGGACCAGAAATACGTGTAGGGTACAAACAACATATTTAGCAGTTAAAATTTCTTTCTTATTTTTTGTGTGAATTGCACAAAACGGTTTTTGTACTCATTCTTACAAATTTTGTATCTGACATAGTGAACACAATTTCAACACCTTTCAGATTTATTTAAACTATAGTATAATTTATCCCAAATTCGTTCTCCTAGATTTCATCGGAATAACTGAATTTAAATATGATATTCGTCTAGGAAAAAATATGCCTATCATTTCATATTTAGAAGCAATGCCCTATGTAAAGCTAGACAATATGAAAAAAACAAAAGGTTTTATTATATTAGAAACCTTCATCAGATTACAGGAATCCTGATCCAAAAAGGTAGGAGAAAAGAAATGGGAATTAAAATACATAAGTGCAAAATAACTTTGTGCATTGCTTATCCAGTGTAAATGAGGCAATACACGAAGCTATAAAAAATGTTGTTTCTAAATCGCGATTTTACAAAATAAATGGTCTAGATAAAGGTAATGATCTGAAACCCTAAAATAATTACTTCCTAAATAATCCACGGATTTTTTGATTTTGGCGATAGTGGGCACATCATTTCACATAATTTTCAAAAGTGTCTGATTGCATTTCATGAACAAAGCCCTTGAATATTACAAGACTCGAAATCAATTCACAAGAAAAAAAATCTCAGCCAAATAAAGACTTACAAGCACATTACTGTGAGTCGGTATGACACGACCATCATATGTGAAAATTTGCACATCAGCTTTGTATCCTTCTTGAAAAAGCCTATTCCATGTGTTCGCGGTTCCTTTTGGCACACAATTGTAACCCCAATACTTGTACAAAAATTACAAAAATGAGTTACAGAAAATATGTTCTGCAAACGTAAGTGGTTATAGTCCGAACCTAGCGGAGGAGGAGGCTTGAGGAAGAAACATTTGCACTGCCATTTTCCCATGCCTTCCTTCACGGTTCCTTTCCATGAAATCTATTATACAGCTGAACAGAAATAATTTCTTCCAAAACTAAACTCTGAAATTCAAGAATCATCCAACTTTATCCATGCTATGAAGTCAGCTTCTGACAGCCTCTTGCTTCCCACAACCTCATGCTTACGCTTCTGATAGCCTCATGCTTCCCAGGATCCCAGGCCTTACCACATTCAAAAAATAATTTCGAGATTTCCCTGTGTTGTTCGCTTCCATAAACAAAGTCTTAGTCATGCAGTCACCATAAAATTCAAATTCACTTCCATAAACTCTATGAATAATTCAAACGAAATCCCCTGGAACTTAGGCATAAAAATGGTGCGTTATGAAGAATTGAAACAGAATCCTGGAACTTCGGCGTAAAAGAATTGAAATGAAATCCTGGGACTTTGGCATAAAAATGGTGCGCAAAGATGTAAGTGGATAGCAGGGTTGCGTAAAAATATATTTACACATGTCAAATGGAGACATGAAGTGTCGGCGAACCAAAATTACACTGATTCATAAGAAAAGGCCTATCGACCTAATTATTGAAAAAATAATAATAACACATATTTTGGAACCTTAATTTTGAAATAGGATGTCTATTGTTGTAATTAATGTTTCATTTAATAAAGGTGGAATTATAATTTAATTTGACATATTGGAATTTCTTTCATATAATAATAATAGTGATCTTATTTAAGGATGATAAGTGCGGATGATCAAGGATCCTTAACCTTAACCTTGGGGATCGAGAATTGTATTATGAATAGGGCTTAGGGATGACAATAAATAATTATGTCGAGGCATATGTTATCCTCTAATATTAATATTTATAAGTGCAACAAGAGTAAGGACATTTATTGATGTTGATAATTCAAACATAATTATCAATCTTATAAATAAGAAGAAAACATCATTTGCTAGCAAGCTACCTTGTCTCATCACAATCCATGATCTGAATTCGAATGTTAGTTTTGTTGTGCTAATTTCATCTTCATATTTAAAATTTATTTTTTGATCTTATGCTTTATGTGCATGGGTTTCCTTGGTGTGTATGTGTTTCAAAAAGGTAAATGAGATGATTTTTAATTTAAATTCAAGAGCATAAAGCATGAAAAACAAATTTTTGGAATATAGCTTCTGTGATCCATAATTTGTAAAAAACTACTTTCGGTAATAATCACATAATTATGAATTGTCAATTCATGATCATATGTGATTATTACCAAAAGCAGTTTTTTATGAATTTTTTTTTTTGAACAATAGCAATAACAAGTACAACAAACCATCACAATTGATCCATCAACACAGAGTTTTGATGAATGAGTTCACCCCTCCTGGGCTACATCTCCTTGGTCCAGCTTCTATGGCTTGGGCCTCTGTATTAGCTCAAAAGTGAAAAAATTATTGTTTCCATTCTCCTAAATCTCCTGAAACCTGCTTCAATGAGTCCAGAATGTCCAAATAATTTAGAAATGACTCCTCTTTTTCTCAATGTGGTCGGAAATTGCAAACGATATGGCCATGTTGTGTAACCAGCTCCAAAAATAGAAGAAAAGAGATATGAACGCCTTAGAAATAAGCCACTTCGAGGGGGCAACCTCCAATACATTAGATAAATGAACAATTCTTGGATGATACAATTTACAAAACCTCCTTTCTATATATAGGAGTCCATGGGGCCATAATGTAATCCTAGTGGGCCACAATGTAATCCTAGCCGACCTAACAATAATAATTTAAGGGCACAATAATAACCAAATGGGGGTTACAAGGGTTCAATAATAACAATAAGGGGGTTAAACTAACCATAATAAAGGACTATACTAGTGATATAGGGACCTAACATGCCCCTCTCCTTTAAAAAAGTGTTGTCCTCAACACTTGAGTAGCTCCGGGTGCTTCTGTATAAAATTCTCATCCTCCCATGTAGAATCCTCAGTGGGTAAGTTCTTCCACTTGATGAGATACTCTGAAATTGACCGATTCCGTAGCTGTCGAGTTCTTGTTTCCATGACCACTTCAGGTTCCAATATGATTTTTCCTTCCTCATCAAATTCTGGCAATATTGTTTGAACTGGAAGATTTTCACCTATAACCTTCTTTAAGCATGAAACATGGAAAACTGGATGTACTCGCGAAGAAGCAGGAAGCTCCAATTTGTATGCCATAGTACCAATCTTTTGCAACACCTTGTAAGGACCATGGTACTTTGGTGATAATTTATTATCCTTCTTAGCTTGCTTGAGGGACATTTGTTTGTATGGTTGTAGCCGTAAAAATACCCAATCTCCTACATCAAAACTTCTCTCGCTACGATGTTGATCTGCCTGTTGTTTCAGTCGATTTTGTGCCAAATTCAGGTTATCCTTTAAGAGTTGGAGAACTTCTTGCTGATGCTCGATGTGATCTTCCACTGCTTGAACCTTCGAATTTTCCCTTAAAGATGATGTGATGGATGGTGGATGATATCCATAAAGTGCCATAAATGGGGTCATTTTTGCTGCGGTATGGAAGGAAGTGTTATACCACCATTCAGCAAGAGGTAACCACTTGACCTATTGTGTTTGTTTATCGGATACAAAACAACGAAGATATCCTTCCAAACATTTATTTACTATCTCAGTTTGACCATCAGATTGAGGATGATAAGATGAGCTATGAGCTAATTGAGTACCCAAACAAGAAAATAACTCGGTCCAAAAATTTCCAGTAAAAATGGGATCTCTGTCGCTCACAATAACCCTTGGGCTTCCATGTAGCTTTTGAATTCTGTCCATAAATGTAGTAGCAGCTGTACTTGCTTTAAATGGATGAGATAATGCACAAAAGTGTGCATACTTGGTAAGTCTATCAACTACCACCATGATGACACTCTTTCCTTCGGACTTAGGTAAACCTGTGATAAAATCCATTGAAATCTCCTCCCAGCGTTGACTTGGAATGGATAAAGGTTGTAGAAGTCCCGGGGTCTTAATTGTTTCCACTTTATTCTGCTGGCAAACCAAACATTCCGCCACAAACTTTTGAATATCAGATTTAAGGCCATCCCAAAAAAATTCTTTCTTCACCCTGTGATAATTTGTGTAACCAGCTCTGATACCAAATGTTGTGTAACCAGCTCCAAAAATAGAAGAAAAGAGATATGAACGCCTTAGAAATAAGCCACTTCGAGGGGGCAACCTCCAATACATTAGATAAATGAACAATTCTTGGATGATACAATTTACAAAACCTCCTTTCTATATATAGGAGTCCATGGGGCCATAATGTAATCCTAGTGGGCCACTAATGTAATCCTAGCCGACCTAACAATAATAATTTAAGGGCACAATAATAACAAAATGGGGGTTACAAGGGTTCAATAATAACAATAAGGGGGTTAAACTAACCATAATAAAGGACTATACTAGTGATATAGGGACCTAACAGGCCAAAACAAATTTGCCTAGTAAACTGCCTCTAAAACTGGAGAAGACTCCAGTTAGCACTGCCAAAGTTGGGGGAAACTTTGAATTTAAAGGTTCCGTTGAAAATCCTTCCATATTAATCTCCGGTTTCATTAGCTGTTAAACACATTTAAGGGTGGATAAACATGTCTTAACTACTCATAAGCACGGTTTAAACAAATCTGGATTAGAATATGTACTAGCACATAAACCAAGTCTTAAACCTTTGTATTAACATAATCCACGCTCCTATGTATTTCACGCTTCGCTGGTGGTTATGGTAGACTGGTCGTATGGGGAGGGGGCTGGCCTCCTCCAAACCCCCGCCATTGAAATGTTTGAAATTCAAATATGTGTCGACGACCATATATAACAAGGACTAACACGGTGGTATGGCGGTAGGCTGGTGCGTTGGTGTGGGGGAGGTCGTGGGGTCGACCTTGAACTCTTCCCATTCGATAAGAAATTTTATCCAAAATAAATTTACACCCAACATGTTGGCTTGTGATATCATTAATAAAAGATAAGGAGCGACAAAATGGTTGAAATAGCTCGCAGAAACAAGCGTCGCAGTCTGGTGAGTGGATACAGTGAATCAAGAGTCTGATAGCAAAGGGTAGCGCGCTCACAGTTCCATGGCATAACCACGCGCTAAATATCGGTCACCGATAGCCTTTTCGTCGGCATCTGAAAGGACCTAAGGTGGTCGAAGTCGACCCCCTAGAGGAGGTGACGTCATCCCTCCTCCAGGCCAATCAAAGTAATTTCGTGGGGGAAAGAAAAGGGGGCGAAGGCCTTCGTCCACCCCGCCAAAGATCGAAGGGGCCCACCAGAGCTAAGAAACTGGCACATGTATGATTTTACGATAAGGTAAGTCTAGTGGGCGGTACGAAGGCCGGTACCTGCCTTGTCCGGCACGTGGCCCCCACCTACCCAACTACTGCCAACCAACCACCTGGCGCCACGTGTCTCATTGTCGACATCCTTACAACGTCAGCTGTACAAGTGTCACCCCACCTCGATACTCAGTAAAACCATGTTTTCTGTAGCGGGTTTTAATCTTGACTGTGCAATTTTACTAGTTATTTACTGGTATTTCGCTCTATTAGGCAAGTTAAAACTCGAGTACTGGCTGCTTTTCACTCTCGCGTCGTTTTCCCTTGCTAGCTCACTGTTATTTCAGGTATTTCGTCGTTTTCTTTTTCACTATTTCCCCTTTAATTTTGTTTTCAAATTATCATGGGAAAACTTAAGCGCTATGCCCCCGAAACCCCCCAAGCTCACGAGGTCAAGACTACTGCTGGACCTGAGCCCCTCACTGACGCTCACGCCCAACTCTGCGACCTAGTCTATCCCTTCAATGTACCCTGCACCAGATCCGAGATCTTCGATTTTCAACGAAGGAATGAAGACGTGTTTAGAGTCATCGAGTCAGGGCTGTGCTACCAAATTTCCTCGATGACCCATCCATTCCCAGAATTCATTGTCTGGCTTCGGGAGGCCTACATCGAGCGTAAGGATATCTTCCTTTCCACTTGGGGAACCAAGATCTTGGAGATTAATCCCCAACCCATTAGGAAAGCCCTATGTTATCCTCCTGCCCATGACTGTGTCGAGTTTTCCAAATCTACGTTCTCCTGCCATTTCTCGAATCAACCCTTGGAAAAGCAGAGTGGTTTCCTCAATCTTATTTCTAACGCACGCCTATTATCTTTCCCTCACACTGACTCTATTCCCTTGTCATCTTTCTGTAGCACCATACAACCTATTCTAGCGATTATCTCGGGAATGCTAGATTTTGAGGACGCCGAGATGGTGACTAAGGCGGGTTTAGGGTTCCTATGGCTCATGATGCAGGCTGAGATCATTTTAGATATCCCCTCCTTTTTTGCCTCGGCTGTTAAAGCCCAATTCCAAGATATGTCTTCCTTCTGTTATTTCAAATATTGCTCCCTGGTTTTCTACTTATTCCTATTTGAGCATGCAGATAAGTTTGAAGGTCTAGGCCTGAACAGGTTCTCCAGGAGAAATGCTAAACCCAAGTCTGTTTTCGAGTGGACTTCGGCAGTTCGCCAGCTGTCAGAGGCGAAGGGATATGCGAAATTCATTACCGATTTTATGTCCATAGCCTATGCTATCATACACGACAGCTCCCCGCCCATAATCTTTCCTTAGCAAAAGGATTGGCTCCAATTCAGTGAAATGGATTTCACAGGTGATTGGTACCTTTTCGAAGACCACACCGAGATCATGGTCTATGGTGCTGAAGTACCTCCTTATCACCTGCCAGTGTTCCCGTCCATGAGTATCTTTGACCTCGAGTTCATTCGTTAGGTCTTAAGTGCCGACCAAATCCACTTCGTGTCTGCGAAAAAGGGGCACATCCTCAAGCTCCCACTTCCTATAAGCCCTTTCACTATTAATTCAAGGCATGCCCTCTCCATGATGGAAAGGATGTTGCGAGAGATGAATCTCCCTCAGGGAGATGCCTAACACTATGATCCTAAGGGGTTCCTCACAAGTAGGAAGGAGAAGAGAAGGCATCAATATCAAATATATATGTCAGATATCTCAATGAGATTTAGGATGAATAATTGAGCACAAAGGTAGTGATTGACCATTTCAGGACGGTTATGGAGGTCAATAAGATGATTGAGAAAGAGAACACAGGCGTGAACACATTGGGTTTTTTAGCGCTGGTGTCGAAGGGAGTGGAAAGGTTCGATCAGGAATGGTGCAAGTTGTTAGAAGCTAGCTTCCTGCCATGCTAGGATCCATAGTCAGGTGCACTACTCCCCCTAACGGCCTATGATCATAAAATTTCAGAGATCATGTGCAAGGTAAACATAACACTGGAGAAAACCTCCTGGCTAAAAGCAAAGACCTTAGTAGTTTCACTTCGTAAGGAATTCTTCCTTCTCGCTCAGGTCAAGAAATTATTCATTGTCCGCGTGGATTATACAGAGCTTACACAATTGCAGTTTATGTTTGAGACCTACATCACAACGCAACTACCCAGATCAATGTTGTGGCAAAATTGTTATAAATATGTGAATCCTCTAGTTTCCTCTACTTCACAGCAACTTCCACCCTCGCCGCCTCGTCAGCACTCCTCCACGTCTTCGATCCGATCACGCCGCATAGAAGGCTTGGGCACTCCTCGTCGTACCAAATAACGGACATCATGATCAGGCCCACGCAACCTTTGTTTTTATTTTTGATTTTAAATTTCTATGTAATGTAAAATCGAGTGAAATCTCAATTTCACCTATGCACCCTCTACATTTTATTTTTCTGTTATGTTCTTGTTATAGTTTGTGTAATACCATAATGTTTCGGATGAGATGTCATTACACCTCATCATTTTTTATTTAGATGGGAAACTATAATATCAACAGGGAATATTTTGTTTGAAGAAATATTTGGTCACGCTATCCATGTAAACAACTATAAAAGGCCAAATCACAGACTAAGTAAAGGTTCTGAATTCTCTGAAAATTGGAAGTATATAGTCTGCATAACACATTTTGTAGTTTTGAGATTTGCTCTTAATGTATATCTGAAGAGTCATTTTGAAGAAATAATATAACGACTGTTTGTTGCAAGAATGGATTCCTACTGGACTTATGAACAACATGTATGTCTATATTGTGTTTGGTTCAGTTTAATGCTCAGTTACATTATATTTTCCTTCCTGTTATCATGCTTTCGAAATGTGGGTGGCTTGTAGGTTATGTATGAATTTATCTTGAATGATTCTCGTAGGATGATCTATAACACTACCTTAATTAAGCTCATTGAATTATTCCGGTTCCAAGTTCTTTTTGTTTACCACTTTCCTCTTAAGTCCTTGAAGGGCGGATTCTTATACCTTGTAAGCCCACCTCACTTTGGCTTACAATCCTCTTTCTTCATGGTTGTAATCCCGATTAAATTTAAAGATTGTTTCTTGGTTTCACATCTGGCCCTATTTGCAGCAAATCCCATTTTAAGATAGCCACAGGCCCATTCTGAGCAAGCCTCTCTCCTCACAATCAAAGTTCACGGTTATTACTCTGCTCTCCCTGTGATCCAGAACCACATATCAAAAAACTCCATCCAAGTAATATCCAAGAGGTTCCTATCAAAGAACATAAAGAGTACCCAGATGTCCTCCTGTTTTTAAGATGTCCTAGGCACTGGTCTTTCGCAACTCAAGGTTGTCTCTAGGAGTGACAACATCCTTTTGGTGCCGTTGCCGGGGAACGAAGTTGAAAATATTTTCCCTGGAATACAACATTATCTTCACCCTTAAATTAGGTGAGTACGAAGGGTTGAGATTTGCACGACCCTCACCTTGGCGACTCCACTGTTACCTAAATCTAAATCAGCTGCAATCCTGCCTTATACCAAGCCACATCTAAGGTCAGATACCTCTCAACTAAGAACTCCGTCTGAATCTGATCCTGAAAAAATTGTATTTAAGATGATTTGGAAAGAAAAGCAACCCATTCAAGTTGAGCTACCCTCATTCTCATTAGAAGACTCTCCGTCCTCATCTCAGAAAGCTAAATTTTGTGGCCCTGGCTCTACAGCCCGAGTACTTGAATATCCCCCAGAAAACTCTACTTTAGCCGGCTCTGAGATAAAAGATGAAGCCAAGTCAGTAAATATCTTTGTGCCTCCTTTGTTCCCCATCCCAGAGGCAGAAGAAGTCAAGGAATTTACCATACTCCAAAACTCATCTCAGGTGAATGTACAAATTCCCTCTCAACACATACCTATCATAATCCATCAAAATCCTCCTCATAATCTACCCCTACCACCCCTTGTGGACGTGCTAGGTTTCCTCCTTAACAAATATGCCCCATTGGCCTTGCCTCAAGTAAAACATGATATGCCTCAGTATTACCTAAAGCTCTTACCCTGATTCACCGAGGAAGACAATACCTCTACCCAGAAACATATTGAAGACTTTTTTGCTTTCGCTGAAAATGTAAATGTCGAACACCTGGATGTGGTGTTGAGGCTTTTCATCCAGTCTCTGGACAGGGAAGCCCGAAAGTGGTTTAAATCTCTTGCTAACAATGCTGTCACCACTTGGGAGGCAATGGAAAATTATTTTACTCAAAAATGGGGGGAAAAGAGGGATCACGATTATATCCTCACAGAGTTCAATGCCCTGAAGAAGAAACAAAATGAAGATGTAACAAAATATATAAAAATATTTAATAGGATGTATAACAATCTACCAACTGAGATAAAACCTCCTCAAGCAGTAGCCAAAGTGGTTTTTGCTGGAAAATTTGAGTCCGAGTTTGGATTCAATTTGAGGGAGAGAAAGTCTGCATCCCTAGATCAAAACCAAACTGATGCTCTAGAGGTAGAAGAAAACTTTTCCTTTACCGGAAAATCCAAAGGAAGAACATAGCATGATGCCAGGAGAAGGGGTAAGGAGGAGGCTTCTTCCTCTAATCAAGAAAGAGAAGCATCGAAGTACAAGATCGAAGAGATGAACAAGATGATCAAAAATATTTCCAACAAGTTGGTGAAGTTTGAGTTGGAAGCTAAGAATTATTCTCCTCGACCAAACTAGATGGCCCCTAATTGAGGTTTCAATCCATAGTACCGGAAACCACCTCTGCAAATATTATAGTGGGATAGAAAGGGGCAACACAATCATATTCAGCCTCCTCTATACCTAGAAGGGAAAATGGAAGGACAAACCAAGGAATCTCCTGATTATCAAGAAGACCAATTCCTGGCTTACTCAGAGGATGAGGAGGGGGAGCTCACTCTGCAGGAAGAGCTAGACCAGAAAGAAGCTTCTCCAGAAGATCAATATATTGATGATTATTGTAGGCAATTTGTTGATTTTATGCAAGCGCAACTCCATAAGAAGTATGACCTTATATATTCTAGAAAAAGGACCCGAGTACAAGAGCAAGAAGAAGACTCAACTCCAAAAGAGAAGGCCCCTCCTAATTCTGTCAGCAAGGGGAAAAAACCTATAGAAGAGCATGTGCACCATAAAGCCACTGCCTCTTCTTCCAAAAAGCCAGTTCCCGATTCCCTTGCAAATCATAAGGCTTCTGCTGCAGCCTCAAACTCACCCATCTCTCTTAAAGAGCAAAAAAAGAGGTCATTACATAAAAGAATCCTACAATATTCAACCTCCAGAAAGAGTTAGAAAAGGTTAAAATCCTTGTGCCCCTAGTCGAAATTTTAAAACAACCCTCGTATAAAGCTCAAGTATCCCAATTCATGCTCCCCCGTGGCGTAGTCCCTCTCCCTGACAGTCTCAATCTCTAGGAAGAAAGACCCATGGTGGTCTTTGGCCCTCATGTATAAGATTTAGACTCAACAAACCCCCCATTCTACGTTTCTCTGGTAATTCATGATCTGTTGTTACATAACTGAATGCTAGATTCCAGGGCTTCACACAACCTATTGTCGTTGTTTGTCATGGAGGAATTGGGGTTGCAAATTACTCATCCATATAAATATTTGTATTCGTTTGACTCCAAGAGGGTTAAATGCCTAGGTATGATAAAATATCTAGTGGTAAACCTAGCCCAGATCCCAGCTAAGAGCGTGGTGATGGACATCGTAGTAGTTGACATTCCAGCCCGATTTGGAATGTTGTTGTCTAGATATTTGGGTTCAAAGATTGGTGGGTCAATTAAACTTGATCTCACCTATGCTACTATTCCAGTATTCAAAGGGGAGGAAAGAAGGCTATATCAGGTGTCCAGGTTCGTAAAGATGGTTACTAAGGCTGATGGCTTGACGAACTCCCCTGTATACGGTAAGGAAGGTGAATTTTCTTGCCTCATGCTTGAAGAAGTTGAAGATTTCCTGCAGGAGGCTAAAGTCCGCCCTCTAAAACAAAAATAACCCATGAGTAAATATGAGGATGAGATATGGACTCTGCATTTTGATGGGGCCAACTCGATAGAAGCGAATGGAGCCAGGGTGCCTTGATCTCACCCAAAGGATGTTTGGTTTCTCTCTCTTTCAAGCTAGAGTACGAATCCACAAACAACGTGGCCGAATATGAAGCACTGCTACTAGGATTACAGACAACAAATAATATGAACATCCAGAACTTGACAGTTTTCGGGGACTCGGAGCTAGTAGTAAGACAAGTCAAAAATTAGTGCCAAGTTAAACACCCGCGGCTAAGAGATTATAGAAATGTGATATGGGACCTGGTGGAAAATTTCTTCTTGGATTTTAAAATACAGTTCATGCCGAGAGACAAGAATTGGATGGCTGATTCGCTTATTATTGCAGCCAACAATTTCCGCTCACCACATAATCCTCTACTCAGGTATGAGGTTGACGTGCGATACCGCCCTTCCATCCCAGATAATGTGAAGCACTAGCAGGTCTTTGAGGATGAAGAAAAAGTTAAGAGTTTCATAGAGATGGTTGGAAAATTCTCTAATTTGGTGATTGATGCAGTGGACGAAGAGCCCAATGATCAGCCACAGACCAAGTGGGAGGAGACATTGGCCAGAAATCGTGTGCTGCAACTAAAAGGGAATGTCATTCCCAGAGGCCTCATGCCCTTGGAAATACTTTTCGATAAGAATGATATACCAACCAACCCTAGTAAAACGACACAAGATGAGCAGGTGAATGATATAAACATCGGGACGAAGGGAGACCCGAAGGTGGTAAAGCTGTCCAAGGGGGTCCCTGAGGAATATTAGAACAAATATATCCGATTGTTCCAAGCATATAGATATGTCATCGCCTGGTCATACCAGGATCTGAAGACTTTCGACATTGAGGTCATCCAACACAAGATTCCTCTCAAAGGCGATGCCAAGCCTCACAAACAGAAACTGAGGCGAATTAATCCCTTACTGCTCCCAAAAATTGAGAAAAAGATTAAAAAGCTATTGCGGGCTAAAATCATCGTTCCCCTGAGTTATTCGGAATGGTTGACCAACTTGGTCCCGGTCAGGAAGAAGAATGGAGAAATAAGATTGTGTGTTGACTTCCGAAATCTCAATAGTTCCTCGCTCAAAGACAATTACCCTCTCCCGAAGATGGACCACATTTTGCAAAAGGTGGTGGGATCCTTCTGAATGTCTATGATGGATGGTTTATCCAGATATAATCAAGTGGCAGTTATTCCTGAAGATCAAAAGAAAACAACATTCACCACACCATGGGGGACCTTCATGTATGCCCGGATGTGGTTCAGTCTAATCAATGTCGGTGCCACTTTTCAACGTGCTATGGACATTGCTTTTGTAGGAGAGCAGGATAAGTTCGTAGTGATTTATATAGATGATATCACCATGTTCTCAAAGAGTGATTCTGAGCATATTCAACATCTTTGCAGGACTTTCGAGAAGTTCCACATGTACGGCCTGTCATTGAACCCCCAAAAATCCATGTTCGCTCTAGAGGAAGGGAAGCTGATAGGACACATAGTGACTAAGTAGGGAGTAAAAATTGACTTGAAAAGGGTAGAAGTGATCAACGAAATTTCCCTCCCACGGAATAAAAAGGAGATCCAGGTATTCTTGGGGAGAATAAATTTCCTAAGAAGGTTCATTCCCAATTATGCTGAAATCGTCCGGTATATTACGAAGATGCTCAAGAAAGATAACGAAGTAAAATGGACCCCCCAATCAAGGACTTCCTTCAACAGAATCAAAAAGTCTTTTGTTGAAGCTCCAATACTGGTAGGCCCTGATTATAGTAAACCTTTCATGATATTTTCTTTCGCCTCCCCTCACACAATAGCTGCAGTGCTGTTACTGAAGAATGAAGAAGAGCACGAACAACCTATTGCATTTTTTAGTCAGGTCCTGTGGGATGCAGAATTAAAATATAATATCCCGGAAAAGCAGGGCTATGCCCTGGTTAAATAGTTAAAGTCTTTTCATATATATGTATTGCAGTCGGCCATAACTGCCTATGTCCCCATAGCGGCAGTAAAAGACATTCTAATACAAGGGGACAGTGAAGGAAAGAGGGGCAATTTGATTTCCAAAATCCAGGAATATGAGTTAGACATCAGACCCACTAAGCTCATTAAAGGACAAGGGTTGGCTAAAATATTATCAGATTCTAATTTCCAGGCCTTGGGTATTAATCTATCCATGGAAGGACGAGAAGTACCGGAGGTTACATAAGTACAGCCTGGAATAGAAACCTCAGTGCAAAAGACGCACGTAAAATACCTTCTTTCTGCATGGTAAAAAGATGTGGTAGAATACCTCTTCACTCTGAGATGTCCCCCCAGTTTTGATAAGGATAAGTATTGTACCCTAATATTAAGGTCGCAAAAGTACGCTTTGGAAAATGGGTGATTATATTGGAGGGATCCATCAGGAATTTTGCTACTATGTCTAACAGAGCAAGAGGTGGGACAGGTGATGGCCGAATTCCATGACGGTGTATGCAGTAGACATTACAGTTGGTGGTCTACGGCTCACAAAATCCTGAGAGTTGGTTTCTTCTGGCCCCGATTATTTGGATATGTACACACTTGTGTCCGAGCATGCGAAAAATTCAAGACCTTTGCAGAAAAACAAAAATTTGCTCCACTACCACTAATCCCTATACATGTCGAAGCGTCGTTTAGGAAATGGGGCATTGATTTTATTGGGAGATCCACCCGGCCTCCAGTAATCAACCCCGCTGGATTCTCACAGCTACCGACTACTTCACCAAGTGGGTCGAAGTTGTGCTTGCAAGAAACACCACATATGGGTTGGTGATTAAATTTATGGAGGAAAATATAATAGCTAGGTACAGGTGCCCGACCAAAATTATCACTGATAACGCCCAAGTCTTCAAGTCTGCCAAGTTCATAAACTTTTTCCAGCAGTATAATATCACTCTGGGACATTATATGGCTTATTATCCGCAGGGGAACAAGTTGGCCAAGTCGTCCAATAAGACTTTGGTAAGAATTCTAAAAAATACCATAAGCGAGAATCATAAGAACTGGGACTCCCGGCTTAAGTTTGCACTTTGGGAGAATTGCATTATCAGTAAATGATCCACAAGCAAGTCTCCCTACGAGCTAGTGTATGGCCAAGCAAAGGTGTTCCCCATTCAACTAGCTTTACCCGTGGCCAGGTTTCTACAAGACAGTGAAGAAGAATGAAATGATCTCATCAGGAGAATGAACCAGCTTGTAGAACTGGATGAAACACGAGCTCAGGTGAACATTAGGTTGGCCGACTATCAGGAGAAAATGAAATGCATATTGGATCAACAAGCAAAAGATAAAGAAATACAAGCAAGGGACCTGGTGCTGAGGTGGGACATTAGACGGGCGGACAAAGGTAAACATGGAAAGTTCGATCCACTCTGTTTCGGACCATTCAAGGTAGCAGAAGCCAAGGGAAAAAACACCTTCACAATGGAAAATTTGGAAGGGGACCTAATTGAAATGCCCCTGAATGGGAAATTCATCAAGCCCTATTTTCAGTACTGACAGCGACCGCAAGGGCCGATTGTATATATCCTCCACACTGTATATATTTCATCTTTAATTTTCGCATGCATTTTCATTTTAACTCTTTCCAAAAGTACTCAAAGATTTTTAAGATGCCCTGGGTATACTAACAAATGCACAAGCAGGCGATCTGCGAAGTTCTCGACACCCTCGAGAGCGAGCATGCCGTCCCCAAGTGGAGCCAATGTTGGCTTGTGATCTCATTGATAAAATATAAGTAGCGGAAAAATGGTTGAAAGAGCTCGCAAAAACAAGTGCCGCGGTCTGGTGAGAATATAAAGTGAATCAGAAGTCTGACAGCAAAGGGTAGCACGCTCACAGTTCCGTGGCGGAACCACGCACTAAGTATCGGTCGCCGATAGCCTTTCCATCGGCATTCGAAAGGAGCTAAGGTGGCCGAAGATGACCCCCCAGACGAGATGACATCATCCCTCCTCCGAGCCAATCAAAGTAATTCTGTGGGGGAAAGAAAAGGGGGCGAAGGCCTCCGTCCACCCTGCAGAAGATCAAAGGGGCCCACCAGAGATAAGAAATCGGCGCAGTTATGTTTTTACGGTAAGTTAAGTCTAGTGGGTGGTATGAAGGCTGATACTTGCCTTGTCCAGCATGTGGCCCCCACCTACCTGGCTGCTGCCAGCCAACCACTTGGTGCCACGTGTCTCACTGTCGACGTCCTTAAGACATTAGCCCTACAAGTGTCACCCTACCTCGATACTCAGTAAAACCATGTTTTCCGTAGCGCGTTTTAATCTTGAATGTGCAATTTTACTGGTTATTTACCAGTTTTTCGCTCTATCAGGCAGTTTGAAACTCGAGTACTGGCTGCTTTTCACTCTCGTGTCACTTTCCTTTGCTACCTCACTGTTATTTCAGGTATTTCATCATTTTCCTTTTCACTATTTCCCTTTTACTTTTGTTTTCAAATTATCATGGAAAAATTGAAGTGCTCTGCACCTGAAACCCCCCAAGCTCACGAGGTCAGGACTGCTCCTAGACCTAAGCCCCTCACTGACGCTCACGCCCAACTCTGTGACCTAGTCTATCCCTTCAATGTAGCCCGCACCAGAGCCAAGCTCTTTAATTTTCAGCGAAGGAACGAAGACATGTTTAGAGTCATCGAGTCAGGGTTGTACTACCAAATTGCCCCGACGACCCATCCATTCCTAGAATTCATTGTCTGGCTTGGGGCGGCCTACATCGAGCGTAAGTATATCTTCCTTTCCACTAGGGGAACCAAGATCCTAGAGATTACTCCCCAAATCATCAGGAAAGCCCTATGATATCCTCCCACCCAGGACTGTGTCGAGTTTTCTGAAGTTACACTCTCCTGCCATTTCGCGAATCAACCCTTGGAAAAGCAGAGTGGTTTCCTCAATATTATTTCTGACGCACGCCTATTATCTTTCCCTCACACAGACTCTATTCCCTTATCATCTTTCCGTAGCACCATACAACCTATTCTAGCGATTATCTCGGGAATGCTAGGGTTTGAGGACGCCGAGATGGTGACTAAGGTGGGTTTAGGGTTTTTATGTCTCATAATGCAGGATGAGATCCTTTTGGATATCCCCTCCTTTCTGGCCTTGGTTATTAAAGACCAATTCCAAGATATGTCTTCCTTCTGTTCTTTTAAATATTTCTCCCTGGTTTTCTACTTATTCCTATTTGAGCATGCGAATAAGTTTGAAGGTCTAGGCTGGAACAGGTTCTCCAGGAGAAACGCTAAACCCAAGTCTGTTTTCGAGTGGACTTCGGCAGTTCGCCAGCAACCAAAGGGGAAGGGATATGCGAAATTCATTACCAATTTTATGTCCATAGCCTATGCTATCATACATGACATCTCCCCACCCAAAATCTTTCCTAAGCAGAAGGATTGGCTCCAGTTCAGTGAAATAGATAGCACAGGTGATTGGTACTTGTTCGAAGACCACACTGAGATCAAGGTCTACAGTGCTGAAGTACCTCCTTATCACCTGCCAGTGTTCCCATCCATGAGGATCTTTTCCCTCGATTTCATTTGTCAAGTCTTAAATGCTGACCAAATCCACTTCGCGCCCGCGAAAAAGGGGCACATCCTCAAGCTCCCACTTCCTATAGGCCCTTTCACTATTAATTCAAGGCATTCCCTCTCCATGGTGGAAAGGATGTTGCGGGAGATGAATCTCCCTCAGGGAGATGTATGGAACTATGATCCTAAGGGGTTCATCACAAGCAAGAAGGAGAAGAGAAGGCAACATTAGAAAAGAAATATGTTAGATATCTCAATGAGCTTTCGACTGAAAAATTGAGCACACAGGGAGTGATCAACCGTTTCAGGATGGTTATGGAGGTCAGTAAGATGATTAAGAAAGAGAACGCACACGTGAACACATTGGGGTTTTTAGCGCTGGTGTCGAAGGGAGTGGAAAGGTTCGATTAGGAATGGTGCAAGTTGGTAGAAGCTGGCCTCTCGCCATGTTTGGATCCACAGTCAGGTGCACTACTCCCCCTAACAGCCTATGATCAGAAAATGTTAGAGATCATGTGCAGGGTGTTGGGGTTCCCATGTTTTGGCCAGATTGGAAAGACCAAAAGATGAGACAACATCATAACCACTTTGGGGCCCTAGGATCTAGCCCTCCTGGACCCGGAGAGGGATCTCTCCAAATAAACAAAGAATGATATATCTTTGAAAGCTCAAAATGAGATGTTAGGCTAGGTATGAAGCACAAGGGGGGGTTTTAAAATGATTTGGTTGGTTGGTTGCTGGGTTGGTCATAAGATCGTAGACTGAGAAAGTAATGGGAGAAAAGGAACAAAACAGCAGGATGTTTCAGCAAAGAGGATAGGTCAAGAAAGTGCCATCCATTGGGCTATGGAGTCATGAAAGGGAATTACTTGCAACAACTAGCTCAGGCTTTCAGAGGGCAAGTCATCTACACTAAAGGATCTTTTTAGATAGATGATGGAATGGAACATTAAGGAAAGAAAGTGAGAGAAGGAAAGCAACCCAATTTTCTGTCTATAGATCAGGTCAAAGGTCATTTAACTCCAGACCTGCTTGGACATATGCATAGGCAACTCTCAAGGGAGGGACAAAGGGGCAGCTTATAGATCTGACCAGAGGTCATTTAACTCCAGATCAGCTTTAGCATGCTCCAAGGGAAAACATAGATAAGTTTGACAGAGCCAGGGTCTGTAGATCAGAGGAGGACTTTGAACCTTCAATGCTTTAACACCAACAAGAATATCCAAGCAGCAAAACTCTAATTCATACATCAGCTAGCAGCATATGGAACCGCTACACTGGTTAAATTAGCTGAATTTACTCTTAGATTCACTATCAGCAGAAAACATTAAGGGCAAGGAGAGCAGAAACATAGGGTACCTAACAAGGGTAAATCCTATGCCAATATTCTGATGCAAGCCTAGAAGACCAATGAACAACATGAAAATGTAAATAAACAGTGTTAGAAAAACGTCACCAATAGTAATAGACCAGGATCCTGTGAAATGTGCTTGATTAATTGATGCAAAACCAATCACATACACTGAGCTCAATGGCTGTTACAATCCAAACTTCTCCTCCCAGCCTACTACAACACAAACTACTCTGCTACTTTCTCCCAGAACTGTCCTAACAATCAAAACTGAATCCCTCTAACTACAACGGCAGCAGCCGAACAACAAACTTTACAATTATGTTTTTCAGGGTTCTTATAGGAGAAAGAATAACAATGGTAGTTGTAAACTTAAATGCAGCATTAAAACTCTGAAGCAGTAGGAGAGCTGAGGCTCCATTCGGTTTTAATTCTGAGCATTAACCTTCTGCGCTTTTTAGATGGAAGCGTGATCTTCGTCAGGCTGCAATTTACTCCCAGGTATGTCTATGATGTACTTGTTGTAGCCTTTTGTAGAACCAAGGTGTATGAACAACTGTGAGGTCTGCCATACTGCATAACTAATGCACTGGTAGCATAGGACTGTTGTCAGGGCAGAAATATTCCTAGAACATGGTATAGAATGCAGACAGTATGGGCACCTTGTCCTTTTATGGAAGAACATTTTGCTGATATGGAAACCCTAATAGTATGGTTTTATGTGCATTGGACCTTCTGAGAGATCCACGGGGTCATTGATTTTGGTACCTTCGCCTTCTAATGATTGGATTAAGGCTCAAAAACTGCAATTACAGGCCTTAAACGCTATGCTTATGCACTGATACTCTTTGACGCTTCCACAATTGCCTCTGACTATGAAATCTGTGCTTTAAATGGTTTTGGAAGTTTTGACAGAGTTTTTAGCTCCGTTCTTTGAATACACATCCTGTCATGGCTCCTTCCCAGGATTTTTTCATAATTTCGGCCTCTGCACACGACCTTTCCTGCGTTCTGTGCCATAATAATAGTGCGTATGGACCATGGCGGGTTTTACCACCTGATAAACCTACAAAACACGAAAACGGTTACGAAAAAAATTTATGGGGAGGGTGGTATGGATGAATATGACAATGGCAGTGTGGCGTGGACGAGGATGATGACTTCAGAGGTTACTGTGGAGGAAAAACATGGCACTGCGGGAAATGCATGGGAAAACATCGAGGCAGACGTTTTAACGTAAAAACATTGAACTTTGACCTTGGAATGAATATATATAACGGGGGTGGGCGAATGTATGGTGGAGACACATGGGGTGGTGACGTGGCAGGACCGGGAGATGGCGGGACAGTCAACAGCGGGGGGAAATCAAAACTGGACCGTCCGATCTTAGGAGGAGATCGACGGCTGAGGACGCGTAGCAAAGGGCGACGGACAGTGGGCCAGGGGTATGGATGCCTCGGATTATCGCGTGCGCAGCTTCATGGAGTGATCGCCGTTGGATTTCCCACCCCAGATCGGACGACGCACATCGATATTTCTCTGCGTCCACGGACGAACTTTAATGCGAGATGGGAGGGTGGTTTTCCAGCCGTACCGGTGCCACGCGTAGGATGATGTATGGAATTGCTCTGAAAATGAAAATACCGCCCGACCTCTAAACGCGGTGCGATGGAGATCGACGGTTTTGAACAGTGCTCGGGCACGGGGACCACAGGCGAATGGGAGAATATGGACCGTCGGATCTTCGATCGGGCGGTGAACGGGTTGAACGATGGTTGCTGCGGGGGCAGAGATCGCCATCCATTCTGTTTAGATCAACGATTGAAAACGTGCCCGATTGAACATATGAGATAAGTGCTTCCTGCCCTGGCGCCTGGTCATGGCGCTGGGTCACATGGAGGAAAAAGATACAGGGGGCTTGGCCGAAAGGGGCTAGGAACCATATGTATGGAAAACATGGTTTATTGGCCCATTTTTAGTGAGATTCAAGGCCAGGGAAGGGTAACTGTAGAGGTAATAAGAGTTTTTAAAGGTTTGGAGAGGGGAAAGAAAGTGACTTAGAAGGTTTAAGGGGGATTTGGGGATAGTTTAGGAGGTAAAATGGGGGACTTTAACAAAGGGGGGAAAAGGGTTGAAAAAGGGACATTTTGCAGGGATACAAGGGATAAATATAGGCCTTTGGAAACACAATTTGTCACAATCAGAGAGGCTTTATAATGGGGATCAACAGAGGGGATTTTATCAAAGGCAAAGGCATAAGAGATTTCAAGGATGATGTGTCTTCAGGGGAGATGCATTCCTTGAAGGTTCAAAAACAATTTAGCCCCCTACTTTGCCTGTCAAAAATTTACAGGGGGCTAACAGTGGCTCCACATGGGGATGGCTTCTTCTTGAAGGAGTCAAGAATTTATAAAATAAATCTTTGGAGTAGGCCAGATGCCTGGTACTTGACTCATCCATTTTCTTCTTCTGGATCAGCTGCCATAGATTGTGAAGACATCAAATCAGCAGAAACATTCTCAAACAATCTACCTACCCAGACTACAATCCTAGAATTTTTCTATTAGGGTGCATTTGGACTAGCAGACCCTTTACATCATTTATTTTATAAACAGAAAATAAACCTATTCTAAATCTATCCTTATCACTCCATGAGACCAGATTAGACTGTTGGTCTCATATGTTTCTCTACCTAATCTAATATCTACTGGGATTAGACTGTCCAGCAGATTTCTTCTCTACATTCTAAGACAGAAATTGAAAACTGTCAAGCCAGGATTAGACTGTCTGACTTGTTGGACTTTGCAGAAATTAAAACAAATAACTACATGCTCATAGACTGAGCTTTACTGAGCTTTTCCTACCTACCCTACTCTAACTAGAATATTTACAAGTCTAGCTTACAAACATTGTCTTCCAATGCAACCAGTCTGTCAAATGATCCCATGACTGGTCTCTCTTGCTCAACTCCTTGAGCAGGATGGATAGGCAGGGCATCTCCCACTCTTTTTGTTCCACAACAACAACTACAAAAAAATTTCTCGCTGTTTGCAACATGCTGCTCAAAAATACCTTTGATCCTTCTTCAAATGTTCACAGGAAATGTACGTAAGGATCATGAAATGATACCTGGTTATGAATATTTGGCATGCAGGCTTCAACCAAGATTTCTTCTTCTTCCATTGGATCAAGAACAAGACTCTCTTGAGAAAGAGAATCTCCCTCATCTTCTTCATTTTCTGAACTGGAGGACTCATCATATATGGCAGTGTTGTCCTCCTGGAGCTCTGATATATTCTTCTCTGAGGTGCTGAGCTCTGTGAAGGGATCCACGTATTCTTGAGCAGGGGTTTGTTCCATTGCTTCCTCTTTTTCAAGAGAAGGCTCATTACTTTCAAACTGCTCAAAGATCTCTTCCTTGTTTTCCTGTTCATATTTTGAGATGGAATGCTGCTGACCTCCAATCATGTGAAAACCATTACTGATGAGTTGTAATGGAGTGAAGAAAAGATCTAGAGATCCTTCACCCTCTTCTGCACTCTTAAAGATTTCTTCATCAGTATCATAAATAGCCTGCATTGGCTCATTACTCTCTGGAAGTAAAGGGAACTGATTTTCCTCCCATAAATCTACTAATGATGACCCTGCAAGACCATCTTCTGTTTGGAGAACATCATCATCAGATAGATCAAAAATAGGAAAATCATGAATATAAGCAATTCTGCCAACCGGACATACTAGATTATCAGCAGCTTTTTCTTCACTCTGATTTACATGTGAGCTTTCCAACTCTGTACAACAAAGCTCATCAAATGAATTGACCAGAATTTATAATCTGTAAAAAAATTCAGAGGCTGGATGTCCATTGATGATCTGATCTATTTCTTCTTCTGTCAAAGGGGAAGATGGTCTTGTGTTCCTTTGTGCAGAAGGGCAGCAGCTCTCTGTTTCCTTTGAAGACTGGATTTGAGGCAGAATGTCATCTGAAGCCTCAACTGCAAGGGATGGTAGATCAGCATCTGAGTTTTCAGGAATATCTTGAGGAATGTCTACGGTCTCTTGAATTTTTTCTTCCTCAGCTGATTCATCTATGTTCTTGTGATAGCTAGGATGCATATGAAATTCTTGAATGGTTGTTAACAGATCTTCAGGATGCATATCAACTAAATCCTCATCAATATCTAACAGGTATTGTATGATATTCTGAGATTGATCACAACAATCCCATGATAAGGATGGAGAGTTTCCTTTATAATTCTTGTAAAATACTTGGTGCATGTCCCTTAAAGAAAACAAACTCCGAGGTTCTAACCATTCATACTAGACCCTAGCTTTTCCTTCTAATGTTGCCATGAAAATTTTCATTAGGCAATATTCATGCCATTCAACTTTAAATTTCCACACATGTATATGAAACTCGATGAGATGTAGCAAGGGGTCATCAGCATTTTCACCCTGAAAGGTAGGCAGGTTTTTTAACCAGTCCACTTTAGGCATTTTGTGTGGGAATCCAGGGATATGCTCCCTACTCATTGGGGCATATCTTCTCTGTATGTGTGGAAGCATTTTTGTAAATCAGAAAGAGGTCACTGTATCTGGTCAACCTGTTTAGAGTCTTCTACCAGTGGAGTCATTTGTTCTTCTAGGAGTTATGGAGTGTGGAGTCACTAGGTGGATGTATATGAATGTTTGAAGCAGGATGTTTTCCACCATTAGCAATTGAATGCCAATCTAACCAAAGATCTTGGGTCTTTTGAGTGCCTAAGAGTATGTAAGATAAAATGCACTCAATTCCCCAGTGTAGTCACCATTATGTTGGGGTTCCCATGTTTTAGCCAGATTGGCAAGACCAAAAGATGAGACAACATCAGAACCACTTTGGGGCCCTAGGATCTAGCCCTCCTAGACCCGGAGAGGGATCTCTCCAATAAAACAAAGAATGATGTATCTTTGAAAGCTCAAAATGAGATGTTAGGCTAGTTATGAAGCACGAAGGGGGGATTTAAATGATTTGGTTGGTTGGTTGCTGGGTTGGTCATGAGATCATAGACTGAGAAAGTAATGGGAGAAAAAGGACAAAGCAGCAGGATATTTTAGCAAAGAGGATAGGTCAAGAAAGTGCCATCCATTGGGCTATGGAGTCATGAAAGGGAATTACTTGCAACAACTAGCCAAAGCTTTCAGAGGGAAATTCATCTACACTAAAGGATCTTTTTAGATAGATGATGGAATGGAACATTAAGGAAAGAAAGTGAGAGAAGGAAAGCAACCCAATTTTCTGTCTATAGATCAGGTCAGAGGTCATTTAACTCCAGACCTGCTTGGACATACTCATAGGCAACTCTCAAGGGAGGGACAAAGGGGCAGCTTATAGATCTGACCAGAGGTCATTTAACTCCAGATAAGCTTTAGCATGCTCCAAGGGAAAACATAGATAAGTTTGACAGAGCCAGGGTCTGTAGATCAGAGGAGGACTTTGAACCTTCAATGCTTTGACACCAGCAAGAATATCCAAGCAGCAAAACTCGAATTCACACATCAGCTAGCAGCATATGGAACCGCTACACTGGTTAAATTAGCTGAATTTACTCTTAGATTCACTATCAGCAAAAAACATTAAGGGCAAGGAGAGCAGAAACATAGGGTACCTAACAAGGGTAAATCCTATGCCAATATTCTGATGCAAGCCCAGAAGACCAATGAACAACATGAAAATGTAAATAAACAGTGTTAGAAAAACGTCACCAATAGTAATAGACTAGGATCCTGTGAAATGTGCTTGATTAATTGATGCAAAACTAGTCACATACACTGAGTTCAATGGCTGTTACAATCCAAACTTCTCCTCCCATCCTACTACAACACAAACTACTCTGCTACTTTCTCCCAGAACTGTCCTAACAATCAAAACTGAATCCCTCTAACTACAACGGCAGCAGCCAAACAACAACCTTTACAATTATGTTTTTTCAGGGTTCTTATAGGAGAAATAATAACAATGGTAGTTGTAAACTTAAATGCAGCATTAAAAATCTGAAGCAGTAGGAGAGCCTAGCTTCCATTTGGTTTTAATTATGAGCATTAACCTTCTGTGCTTTTCAGATGGAAGAGTGATCTTCGTCAGGCTGCAATTTACTCCCAGGTATGTCTATGATGTACTTGCTATAGCCTTTTGCAGAACCGAGGTGTATGAACAACTGTGAGGTCTTCCATACTGCATAACTAATGCACTGGTAGCATAGGATTGTTGTCAGGGCATAAATCTTCCTAGAACACAGTATAGAATGCAGACGGTATGGGCACCTTGTCCTTTTATGGAAGAACGTTCTACTGATATGAAAACCCTGATAGTATGGTTTTTTGTGCGTTGGACCTTCTGAGTGATCCACGGGGTCTTTGATTTTGGTGCCTTCGCCTTATAATGATTGGATTAAGACTCAAAAACTGCAATTACAGGCCTTAAACGCTCTGCTTATGCACTGATACTCTTTGCTGCTACCAGAATTGCCTCTGACTGTGAAATCTGTGCTTTAAATGGTTCTGGAAGGTTTGACAGAGTTTTTAGCTCCGTTCTTTGAATGCACATCCTGTCATGGCTCCTTCCCAGGATTTTTTCATAATTTCGGCCTCTGCACACGGCCTTTCCTGCGTTCTGTGCCATAATAATAGTGCGTATGGACCATGGTGGGTTTTACCACTTGATAAACCTGCAAAACACGAAAACGGTTACGAAAAACATTTATGGGGAGGGTGGTATGGATGAATGTGACAATGGCAGCGTGGCATGGACGAGGATGATGACTGTAGAGGTTACTGTGGAGGAAAAACATGGCACAACGGGAAATGCATGGGAAAACGTCGAGGCAGACATTTTAACATAAAAACATTGAACTTTGACCTTGGAACGAATATATATAACGGGGGTGGGTGAATGTACGGTGGAGACACGTGGGGTGGTGATGTGGCAGGATCGGGAGATGGCGGGACAGTCAACAGCGGGGGGAAATCAAAACTGGACCGTCCGATCTTAGGAGGAGATTGACGGCTGAGGACGCGTAGCGGAGGGCGACGGACAGTGGGTCGGGGGTACGGATGCCTCGGATTATCACGTGCGCAGCTTCATGGAGCAATCGCCGTTGGATTGCCCGCCGCAGATCAGACGACACACAGTTATATCGCTCTGCGTCCATGACGAACTTTAATGCGCGATGGGAGGGTGGTTTTCCAGCCGTACCGGTGCCACGCGTTGGATGATGTATGGAATCGCTCCGAAAATGAAAATACACTTCCGACCTCCAAACGCGATGCGATGGAGACCGGCGGTTTTGAACAGTGCTGAGGCACAGGGACCACAGGTGGATGGGAGAATATGGACCGTCGGATCTTCGATCAGGCGGTGAACGGGTTGAACGATGGTTGCTGCGGGGGCGGCGATCGCTGTCCATTCTGTTTAGATCAACGATTGAAAACGCGCCCGATTGAACATATGAGATAAGCGCTTCCTGCCCTAGTGCCTGGTCATGGCGCTGGGTCACGTGGAGGAAAAAGATACATGGGGCTTGGCCGAACGGGGCTAGGACCCATATGTATGGAAAACATGGTTTATTGGCCCATTTTTAGTGAGATTCAAGGGCAGGGAAGGGTAACGGTAGAGGTAATAAGGGTTTTTAAAGGTTTGGAGAGGGGAAAGAAAGTGACTTAGAAGGTTTAAGGGGGATTTGGGGATAGTTTAGGAGGTAGAATGGGGGACTTTAACAAAGGGGGAAAAAGGGTTGAAAAAGGGACATTTTGCAGGGATACAAGGGATAAATATAGGCCTTTGGAAACACAATTTGTCACAATCAGAGAGGCTTTATAATGGGGATCAGCAGAGGGGATTTTATCAAAGGCAAAGGCACAAGAGACTTCAAGGATGATGTGTCTTCAGGGGAGATGCATTCCTTGAGGGCTCAAAAACAATTTAGCCCCCTACTTTTCCTGTCAAAAATTTACAGGGGGCTAACACAGGGCAGACATAACACTAGAGAAAACCTCCTGACTAAAAGTAGAGACCTTAGTAGCTGCACTTCGTAAGGAATTCTTCCTTCTCACTCAGGTCAAGAAATGCTTCGTTGTCCGCGTGGATTATACAGAGCTTACACAATTGCAGTCTATGTTTGAGACCTACATCACAGCGCAGCTACTTGGATCAATGTTGTGGAAAAAGTGTTATGAATATGTGAATCCTTCAGTTTCCTCTACTTCACAGCAACTGCCACCCCCGCCGCCTTGTCAGAATGTCTCCTCCACGTCTTCGGTCGGATCACGTCGCATAGAAGGCTCTGGCACTCCTCGTCATACCAACTAATGTACATCATAATCAGGCCAACCCGACCTTTGTTTTTATTTTTTATTTTTAATTTCTATGTAATGTGAAACCAAGTGAAATCTCAATTTCACCCTACGCACTCTCTGCATTTTATGTTTATGTTATGTTCTTGTTATAGTCTGTGTCAGACCATACTATTTTGGATGAGATGTCATTACGCCTCATCATTTTTTATTTAGATGGGAAACTATAATATCAGCAGGGAATATTTTGTCTTAAGAAATATATGGTCATGCTATCCATGCAAACATCTATAAAAGGCCAAATTACAGTCTAAGTACAGGTTCTAAATTCTCTGAAATTTGGAAGTGTATAGTCTGCATAACACATTTTGTAGTTTTGAGATTTGCTCTTAATGTATATCTGAAGAGCCATTTTGAAGAAATAATATAACGACTGTTTGTTGCAAGAATGGATTCCTACTCGTCTTATGAACGGTATGTATGTCTATGTTGTGTTTGGTTCAGTTTAATGCTCAGTTCCATTATATTTTCCTTTCCGTTATCATGCTTTCGGAATGCGGGTGGCTTATAGGTTATGTATGAATTTATCTCGAATGATACTCATAGGATGATCTATAACACTACCTTAATTAAGCTCATTGCATGATTCCTCTTCCAACTTATTTCTCTTTACCGCTTTTCTCTTAAGTCCTTGAAGGGCAGATTCTTATACCTTGTAAGATTGCCTCACTTTGACCTACCATCCTCTTTCTTCATGGTCGTAATACTGATTAACTTTAAAGACTATTTCTTGGTTTCACATCTGGCCCTATTTGCAGCAAATCCCATTTTAAGACAGCCACAGGCCCATTCTGAGCAAGCCTCTCTCCTCACAATAAAATTTCACGGTTATTAATTTGCTCTCCATGTGATCCAGAACCACATATCAAAAAACTCCATCCAAGTAATATCTAGGAGGTTCTTGTCAAAGAACATAAAGAGTACCCAGATGTCCTCCTGTTTTTAAGATGTCCTAGGCACTGGTCATTCGCAACTCAAGGTTGTCTCTAGGAGTGAAAACACAACCTTTGAAATATGAGTCACTCAGACCTTGGATGTAATACATGTGCCACCATATATAAAACCTTTGGCATATAAAAATAATTTCGGACTGTGGTTTCTAATACTTTCGACTTTGGAAATAATGTGCCACGTTTAAAATTTGACCATAGCTTAAAAAATTAAATTTGACCATTGGAGAGGGTCCACCAGAGGGGGCACATGGTGGCCTCTGGCTGCACCACATGTCAGCCTCTGGTTGGGCTACCCCAAACCATAATATAAAAAAAAAATTGAATTCACCTTCAAACCAAACTGGTGAATCCTGCAGTGACACTTGTCACAGTGTCATTATGTGAAATTGAAGAATATTCTCTTAATATACTTAAATTTTCTGACTAGGCTGCCATGTCATCAAACTGTCATTGTTCTAAAAAAAATTTATCTGTTTAGGAAAATGAACAACATGCTCTATCTTCTTCATCCAGACTCTCTTTTCAACAAAACGAATTGCGCCAGATTCTTTGCGACGAGCTATTCGTTGTCATTCAGTTTCCAATCAATTTTGAGCACTTTCGTTTTTGAGATTTTACACTAAGCACCTGATCATTCCTCCCCACTAGAAGCCTTTTGGACCCCAAAATATCTTTGATTACTGACCATGTGAATGAGGGTACTGTTACCTCACCCTTCCATTCTCTATCCACTAAAATTTTCCCGTTTTCATCAATTAGAGCTTTTCACAAAAAACTTAATTTTTTCCTTGACTCTTGCGACCCTTTCTTACTGTCGTTGACGCCGTCTTGCTGAAATTCCCATGAATTTTCATAGCAGCAAGTTGTTCTTGCAGAAACCATCTTGTTCCTACCTCAGTTATTAATCAAAGGAAACTTAAAAACTGTCTCACCCTGCACACTGTCGACATGGCGATTCTTAACTGCCCTTGCTTTGTACTTGCGTCGACTCTTGACCAGGTATCTTTGCCATTGCCATGTAGCCTTTGGAAACAAATAACAAGCATTTTTGGAACCCATGCCTTCTTTTTCAAATTGATTTTTCGATTTCTCTTTGACCTTTGCACTTTGTTGCACCAACTTCTTGTTTCCAACACTTCTCAGCACTGATTTTGATTGCTGAAAATCAGTCACATGTTATTCACCTCCTTTCAAAGGAAACCTGTTAGAATCCTGAAACATCTCATTACAAGCATAAGAAACCTTAATGAAATCAATTTGTTCATTCGATGCATTTTTTTGAAAGGTTTGATTCAAAACATCTCTTTGTTTTCTGATCAACGATGTCAAATTCTAACTTGCACTCACTATCCTCTTCATTTATCATGCATGTATAAGAGACAAAATTGTCTTCTTCTTATGCGCTCTAACTATGTACTCAATTCCATCTTTAAACAAGTGATACTTATTCTCATGGCGACGAAATACTACTTTCCTATCATACAGATAAGGACTTCCCAATACAATACCTGATATCTCAAGCGACACCACATCAAGTTCAAATTTATTAAGAAAGTTTGAATTGATGGAGAATCTTAGTGTGCACTTCCTTGTAACCTGCAAGTTTTCATTCTTTCATATCGACCCTAAAGGATAAGGTATTGGATGTCTAACAGTTTCAAGGTCTAGCTGCTTAACCAAGTCTTCTGAAATCATATTAGCTTGTGACCTACTATCAAAAAGTGTGTCAATCTTGGTATGTTTAGAGACGACTCTAATATGGAAAAGTTATATTCTTGTATATTCATCTTGTGTGACATTGGAACAATTTGAAGAACTAGTGCTTGCTATGTTCTTACCTTTCAAACCCATGGTTGTAATCTTTGTCTCATCTCCTGAATCTGAACCTGAATCATGTTCAATTATAGCAACAATTTTCCCCTTTTCTTTGGCTTTTAGTTTGTTTGGCTTCAAATCTAGATGAAGTTTCCAATAGTGGTCTTCATCATGGCCATTCTTCAAACAATTATTACATGTGATTTTCTCTTTCTCTCTTTTGAAAAATCTATTTCTCTTTCCTGTTCCACAAAACTTGCCCTTTCCTTTACCCTCACTATCACTTTTCTCATCTATGTTATGTTTCCCTCTTGCTTCCAAATGTGTGGCTTGAACACAAACCTCATCTATATTTGTGGTATTAAACATGAGAATTGTGTGCCTAAGGTAACTGTGCAAACCCCCAACACACTTTAACAAAGTTTCTTGAGAATATAAATTAATACCCAAAATAAGAGCTTTTCTCCTAAATTCATGAGCATAATCTTGCACACTTTTCCCTTTCAATTGTCCAAAATTTTGTAAATCCATAATGGCCTTTTGCATGTAAGCTAATGGATAGAATTGCCTTTTAATGGTAGCAATAAAACTTGACCAAGACATAGAGAAATTTTCGTAGTTTTTAATATCTTCACGAGTCCTTTCTTCCCACCATACAAGTGCAAATCCTTCCATCCTCAAAGAAGCCAATTGAATATTTATGTCATCTTCACGAAGGTTCTGAATTCTGCAATACACCTCCAATTAACGTATCCAATTGTCCAATATTTCTGCATCTATCTCGCCATTATACATTGGAAGCTCAAATTTGACATCAAGTTTGAGTAAGGGTGTTTTTCCTTTTTGAGCTTTTGAGTGAGTATATGTGGTTTTTGTGGTGGAAGTGGAAGATGTTGCTGATGGAGATGATGAGGATGATGAATATGGTGGAAATGGAGGTGGCTTTCCTTCACTACCCTTTGAATCATTTTATTCATCCTTTTTATCGTCTGAAGTTCCTTCTGCATGCGCAGGCTTAGAAAATTCTCCAGCCATCCGAGCAGTAAATGCATCAAACATAATTTTAACCATCCTCTTTATGTCATTGAAGTCTTTCTTAACATCATCCTCTTCTGAATGACCTTAAATTTCTCCAACACCTAACATGATGACTATGGATTCAAGCTCAACTTCTGGTGCTTATATCTCTTCAATCTCAGCTTCTTGAGATAAAGCTTGAGGTGCTTCAAGTGCAGTTGTGAGTGGAAATTTAGGTGGAGATCGTGCCCTTGTGGCTCTCCTTCTTCCAGTCCTAATATCAGGACTTGCAACCAACAATTTCCCTTCACCTCTCTGCAACTTTAACCTTGTAAGCATCACAATTTTTCAACCATTATGATCCAGATTTATGCAGGAACGCAAAAGAATAAGCATATAACCATAAGTACACAAATGCAGCGGAAAAAATCACTTCCTTTCATTAATATCAAAGAACTGAAATTTGCTTACAGACAGAATGGAAATAAACTAGCGAGGGCGCTAGTAGCTATCTCTGAGGAGAGATGTGGCGGCTACAGGCCTCTGAACTCCGTTACAATAAGGCTCGAGAGCCTATTTATTATTTAGAAACAATGGGAAACCCTAAACATCCAAAACCCTAACCCTAGGAGATGAAGCGCCAAAACTATGGGCCCTGTTTGGGTAAATTGGTGTTTCAACTTCCCGGGGACGTAACTTTGGCATACGATCTCCGTTTGATGCGAACCATACCTCATTAGAAATATATATCCGAGGACTACAAATTTTGAGTGATGGAGCCATGTTGCTCCCGGTTTTCCCAAAAAACGTCGTTTAGGGCCTCAAAACGACTCTGGAAGTTCAGGACCCGAAAAACTGCTAAAAATAGTAAGTTGTGCCAAAACTAAAAAACTGAAAGAGACAATGATGGGGCCCCAAGTGGAATTGGTCCCCATTGTGTTAATTTCCACCATGAGATGAGGAAAATTCTGCTGAACGTGGTCCCTGGTGAACCACTTTCCTTGGTGCAGGAGTTGGCCAGCTTTGACAACCCGATAAAGTTGGATCTTCTGTAGGCAAGTGTGTTGATTTTCATGTCCATGATACAATCTGTGGTGGCCTGTTCCATGCAGTATGGTTTTAACTCTGTTGGTGTGAGTTGTTCTGCAATGTCAGAGGTGTCCAGTAGAGGTGGGAAGTAAGGACGAAGGTGGTCCACATTGAATATTGGGTGCAAACCAAGGAATGGTGGACTACTAAGCTCGAAGGCATTGTTACCTATAGCCTTGGTGATGGTGTATGCCCGTATCAGAGTGGGCAAATCTTGCGGTGGGGTCTAGTGAGGCACTCCTTCTGCAAATGTAGCCACACTTTGTCGCCCACCTGGAAGTTGTGTGGCACCCGATGTTGATCATGGCGTTGCTTGTACTTAGCATTAGATCTGTCCAATATGTCATGAACTTGTTGGCGGATGTGTTGAATGCGCTCGATGAAGCTATTTTCTTTGTCAACTTCTGACTGGACATGAGCCAGATTGTCTTGAGTAGCCGCAAATGGCATGGCTACATCAATGGGACATAGTGGTGTTGAGAATGCAGCAAGATGATGGAGCTTAGTGAAATGAAGTCGCCTTCACTAAGTGGGCCCGCAGGCAAATTCTGGCGCAAAGTCTATTTTTAGACTATGTCTATTTTTAGACATACGGAGCATAATTTGGGAATTCTACTTGGAGATTCTTGATGGATGCGACATGTCGGTAAAAATAGATGAGACCCTATTTTTTAGGACCCAGGCTATTTTTAGACTGATCTCCTAAAAATATGGAAGTCAAATATTATTTTCCCTTAATAATATTTTGACTATAAACAACAGTTTACTCTCTTGGCGCACTTCAGTTTGAGTCATGGAGGTGACTCATGCAACTGACACAAGGAATCACGTGGTTCCTAGGGTTTGATGGCATCTTGCATAGTTGGCTTCAGTTAGACTTCAGTGGCAGAAGTTTTGGAGGAGTTAACGGGACAGATAGTGGAGTTGTGTTCTGTTTGTTTTAGTTGAACTAGTTGGGATTAGTTAACTAACTAATCAACTAGATATGAGTGGAGTAAATTAAATAATATTTAATTTACTAAATATTAACTCATTAGTCAACTCAAGAACACTTCAGTTCACTACGGTGCATGATCAGTTCAGTGAAGACCAGTGAAAGAGATAGATGAAAGGGTAGAGTTAGCTATCAGTTGTAACTATACTGTTGCTATTTGCAACACATAGATAGGTGGAGTAAGCTATGAGTATTGCAAAGTTTAGGCTGGTGGTTAATCTATATAAAGAGGCCATCCCATAGCTTTGAAATACGCAATCAAGGTTGGCTATCAAGTGGCTAAGGATTGGAGCAAGTGATTTGCTAGATCTAGCTTGATAGTTTGTAGCATGGGAGGTAGTGCATGAGAGCTTGTGAAGAGTTTTTGTACTATGATTGTTACATGATTTCTCCATTATAATATACACAATAGCTGGGGGGTTTTCAGCTATAGGCTTTCCCATACATACTGAGTTAATGTGTGATTGATTTGATGTGCGATTGCTTCTATGTTATTTCCGCATGTGACAATTAATCGTAGAAGAATGTTATGTGTTATGTATGGAATTCGAAATTGATATATGACCGGGTTAATATTCAGTGAATAAGTGATTTATTCAGCTAATTTCTACATGGTATCAGAGCGAAGTTAATTGTCGAAGTCTATTACGGTGATTGCAAACTTATTTCCTCGGACAGAGTCTGCATGCGGGCCAGGTAGCCTCCGGAATATTCATCATTCTTTGTAAGGTGAAAGATCTGGTGAATGCCCTTTGCAGTCAATCTCTGATTTGGAAATAATTTGTTTTCAAGTATAGATCGGAAGCGATAGAGCTTGGAGTTTGGAATTCGAATTTTGCAGAAGGTTGGTTTTCTTGGTGCCGGTGTTGAAGATGTCTTCTTTCAACGGTTTGCGACTCGAATATTCTCTTGAAGGCAGTTCGAATTATGTTGCATGGAAGGATCGCATGGAAGCAGTGTTAGAAGATAATGGTCTGAAGGAGTTCGTGGATGCGGATGTCCCAAAGCCCACTGATGCAGCTTTGGTCGATGCATGGCAAAAGAAGATCGCGAAATGTCGAAGGATCCTGTTGGAGGGCGTCAAGGATCATATTGTATCCGGCCTTCATGGAAAGGCTACTCCATATTTAATGTGGAAAGCTTTGACGGATCTATTCCCGAAGAAGAAGGGGGACAAAGGCCCGGGTGCTGGGCAAAGCTGAACATCACAGTGGAGAAAGGCTGACGTATCGCCAAATACCTCCACGAAGTTCACTCGGTCTGAGAGATGAGGCGGGAAGTGTGGGGTGGGCAGCCAGTTTCAACCAGATTGCATGCTTAGTTTCCAGAGTATCTTTGGGATCGGTTCTTAGACAGCGTGCGTCATTTCATATGACGGGAGATCGAGTTGTTCTGGGATGCGGAAGGGATGAGGATTTGGGTATGCACATGAGATGGATGACGACGGTAGATACGGTCTTTGACTGAGCTATCAAATGCAGTATCCTTTGCAGGAGAATAAGTGTAAACCCTTTGTACTAAAGGATGTCATGCATGTACCCGGATTGAAGAAGAACCTGATTTCAGCAGCGATGTTGGAGGATAAGGTGTATGATGTGGTCTTCAGCGAAGGAAAAGCCTTCCTGCGCAGTAAGACTACTGGAGAGACCAGGAAGATAGGGGTTCGAACTCAGAACCTTTATCAGTTGCAGGTAGATGACTGCGCAGCTATGGCATGCAAGGCGGGAGAAGTGGTGAGCCGGGATGATGAGGGCGAACTATGGCACAGGAGATTGGGCCATCTTCACCATGGAGCTTTGAAGGTTCTGCAGCAGATTTCTACTGGACTTCCTAAGGGCACCCTTGCGCAGTCAGATCAGTGCAAGGGGTGTACTTTAGGGAAGTATGTGAAAGCCACCTTTCGCGAGAAGGATAGTCGCGCCACGACGATCCTTGAGAGAGTTCACACAGACGTGTGTGGTCCTTTCTCAGTTGCTTCGACAGCAAAGCACAAGTATTATGTGATCTTTGTTGATGATTTCTCTCGAAGGTGCTGGATCTTCTTCATGCAGAAGAAGAGCGATACATTCGCGAAGTTCTGTGAGTTTAAAGCACTGGTCGAGAAGGAGTCGGGGAAGAAGGTGATTGCTCTAAGGAGTGTCATGGTGGTGGTCCTTCATCTAAGTGATTCAGAGTTAAGCATGAGAGGATTAGGAGAAAGGAAACTCTGGCACCCCATAACCGGCGACGGGGTGGCGGCGGAAGAAGCAGAACGATCGTGAGTCTTGCAGACGTGTTGCATGATGATCGGGCCCTACTGGGTGCTGCATGGGCTGAGGCATGCAATACGACGGTTTATGTGTGAGTGGTGTCCTCTAAGTTCAGGCATGAGTACCCGAGGAAGCTTATTACGGCAAGGGCACGATATTTCCATTGCGGATTTCCTATGCTCGGATCTCTGTCTACATGCATGTGACGAAGGATGCGAGAAGGAAGCTGGATCCAACTGCTGAAGTTGGAATATTTGTGGGGTACACTGATACACCTCACAACTATCGGGTGTATGTGCCAGACAGTCGCAAGACTGTTGTGCGACGGGATATAAAATTTCGGGAGGAGAAAGCCATGCAGTGTTCGCTTGAGAAATTTTACTTGCATGAGATGGTAGTTCTGAGGAGGAGCTTAAATTGGATCAGCCAGGAGATTCCCGGGAGTGGAAAAGAGCACCCGAGCGCGCCAACCATCGAAGGCGCATGCGCACTCTGAAGTGACGGCCGAAAGCTCGGGATCACAGAAGGTTGTAGGACCACCTACAGCACAGCGCAGACAGAGACAGTCACCGGATCGGTACACTGGATACATGGCTCTTATAAGTCAATGTGTTGTGACAGAGCCATCCTCTTTTGAGGAAGCTGTGGAGGAACCCGCATGGGTTGATGCCATGATCGAAGAATATGATTCGATCATCAGGAACGGTGCATGGGAGATTGTCCCAAGACCGGTTGGGAAATCAGTTGTAGGTTCGCGATGGATCTACAAGGTGAAGCAGGCGGCTGACGGGAGTGTGGAGAAGTACAAGGCGAGATTTGTCGCCCGTGGCTTCTCACGGATCGAGGGGATTGACTATGAGGAGACTTTTGCACCTGTCGCAAGGTACTCTTCCATACGGACGATCCTTGCTCTCTCAGCGCAGATGGGGTGGCACATTCATCAGATGGATGTGAAGACTGCATTCCTCAATGGAGTTAGTGAGGAGGAGGTGTACATAGAGCAGCCTGAAGGTTTTGAGATCTTCAGCAGTGAGTCGCATGTGTGCCGACTCAAGAGAGCACTGTACGGGCTGAAGCAAGCACCTCGTGCTTGGTACACTCGGATAGACGGCTACTTCACCGGGCTTGGATTCTCCAAGAGTGAGGCGGATCCAAACCTGTACCAGATTGTGGTGGAGGGGAAGCTGTTGATCATCGTACTGTATGTAGATGATCTGATTTTGACTGGCGACGAGCAGTTGATACTTTCATGCAAGGAGGATCTTGCACGAGAGTTTGAGATGAAGGACCTGGGCATCCTTCATTATTTCCTGGGATTGGAGATTTGGCAGCGCAGTGGAGGACTGTTTGTTTCTCAGGGCAAATATGCCCGGGAGATTCTAGAGAGGTTCAACATGCAAGGCTGCAAGCCTGTTGATACCCCTCTTCCTGGAGGTTGGAGGAAGGGAGATGCTACTTCGGAGGAGGTAGTGGATGCCACTGTCTATCGACAATTGGTGGGGTCGTTGATGTATCTGGTCAATACTCGACCCGATATATGCTATGCAGTTAACCAGCTTTCGCAAGCTATGGTTAAGCCTACCAAGCTCTTTTGGAAGGCGGGCAAGCATGTATTGCGCTATATCGGAGGCACATCGGGATATGGTCTATGGTACAGACAGGAGGATGGAGTGAAGCTTTCTGGTTTCACTGATGCAGATTGGGCAGGGAGCCCAACAGACCGGAAGAGCACTTCCGGAGGAGTTTTCAGCATTGGGTCGACAGCAGTTTCCTGGTACAGCAGGAAGCAGAGATCCGTGGCACTCAGTTCAGCAGAGGCCGAGTACATGGCAGCAAGCTTGGCTGCATGTGAGGCTATTTGGATGAGGAAGATCTTCGCAGGTTTGTTCAGGTTGCATTTGGAGCCTACAGTGATCTACTGTGATAACCAGAGCTGCATCAAGCTCTCGGCTAATCCAGTATTTCATGATAGGTCCAAACATATCGACATCAGGTACCATCACATCAGAGATTGTGTTCAGCTGAGGATCATGATGCTTTCATATGTTCCCACGGAGGATCAGGATGCCGACATCCTGACGAAGGCGCTCACCAGGAGCAAGTTCGAATTCCACAGAGGCAGGATAGGGATTGCAGATAATCCATATCTTGCTGAGAGGGAGTGTTGAGAATGCAGCAAGATGATGGAGCTTAGTGAAATGAAGTCGCCTTCACTAAGTGGGCACGCAGGCAAATTCTGGCGCAAAGTCTATTTTTAGACTATGTCTATTTTTAGACATACGGAGCATAATTTGGGAATTCTACTTGGAGATTCTTGATGGATGCGACATGTCGGTAAAAATAGATGAGACCCTATTTTTAGGACCCGGGCTATTTTTAGACTGATCTCCTAAAAATATGGAAGTCAAATATTATTTACCCTTAATAATATTTTGACTATAAACAACAGTTTACTCTCTTGGCGCACTTCAGTTTGAGTCATGGAGGTGGCTCATGCAACTGACACAAGGAATCACGTGGTTCCTAGGGTTTGATGGCATCTTACATGGTTGGCTTCAGTTAGACTTCAGTGGCAGAAGTTTTGGAGGAGTTAACGGGACAAGTAGTGGAGTTGTGTTCTGTTTGTTTTAGTTGAACTAGTTGGGATTAGTTAAACTAACTAATCAACTAGATATGAGTGGATTAAATTAAATAATATTTAATTTACTAAATATTAACTCATTAGTCAACTCAAGAACACTTCAGTTCACTACAGTGCATGATCAGTTCAGTGAAGACCAGTGAAAGAGATAGATGAAAGGGTAGAGTTAGCTATCAGTTGTAACTATACTGTTGTTATTTGCAACACATAGATAGGTGGAGTAAGCTATGAGTATTGCAAAGTTTAGGCTGGTGGTTTATCTATATAAGGAGGCCATCACCTAGCATTAAAATACGCAATCAAGGTTGGCTATCAAGTGGCTAAGGATTGGAGCAAGTGATTTGCTAGATCTATCTTGATAGTGTGTAGCATGGGAGGTAGTGCATGAGAGCTTGTGAAGAGTTTTTGTACTATGATTGTTACATGATTTATCCATTATAATATACACAATAGCTGCGGGGTTTTCAGCTATAGGCTTTCCCCATACATACTGAGTTAATGTGTGATTGAATTGATGTGAGATTGCTTCTATATTATTTCCGCGTGTGACAATTAATCGTAGAAGAATGTTATGTGTTATGTATGCAATTCGAAATTGATATATGACCGGGTTAATATTCAGTGAATAAGTGATTTATTCAGCTAATTTCTACATGGTATAGGAGCGAAGTTAATTGTCGAAGTCTATTACGGTGATTGCAAACTTATTTCCTCGGACAGAGTCTGCATGCGGGCCAGGTAGCCTCCGGAATATTCATCCTTCTTTGTAAGGTGAAAGATCTGGTGAATGCCCTTTGCAATCAATCTCTGATTTGGAAATAATTTGTTTTCAAGTATAGATCGGAAGCGATAGAGCTTGGAGTTTGGAATTCGAATTTTGCAGAAGGTTGTTCTTCTTGGTGCCGGTGTTGAAAGATGTCTTATTTCAATGGTTTGCGACTCGAATATGCTCTTGAAGGCAGTTCGAACTATGTTGCATGGAAAGATCGAATGGAAGCAGTGTTAGAAGATAATGGTCTGAAGGAGTTCGTGGATGCGGATGTCCCAAAACCCACTGATGCAGCTCTGGTCGATGCATGGCAAAAGAAGATCGCGAAATGTCGAAGGATCCTGTTGGAGGGCGTCAAGGATCATATTGTATCCAGCCTGCATGGTAAGGCTACTCCATATTTAATGTGGAAAGCTTTGACGGATCTATTCCAGAAGAAGAGCGACCAAAGGAAGCTGGTGCTCAAAGATAAGCTCAGGAACATCAAGATGGAGAAGGGCGACAGCATCGCCAAATACCTCACGAAGTTCACTCAGTACAGAGATGAGCTGGGAAGTGTGGGGGTGGCTGTCAAAGTTTCACTGATTGCATGCTTAGTTTCAAGTATGCTGGGATCGGTGTGGTTCTTGGACAGCGGTGCGTCATTTCATATGGCGGGAGATCGGGAGTTGTTCTCAGATCTGGAGGACAAGGATTTGGGTATGCACATCGAGATGGGCGATGACGGTAGATACAGTGCGACTGGTATCGGTACCGTATCCTTTCAGAGGGAGTCTGGTAAACCCTTTGTCTTAAAGGATGTCATGCATGTACATGGATTGAAGAAGAACCTGATTTCAGTAGCGATGTTGGAGGATAAGGGGTATGATGTGGTCTTCAGCGAAGGAAAAGCCTTCCTGCGCAGTAAGACTACTGGAGAGACCCGGAAGATAGGGGTTCGAACCAAGAACCTTTATCAGTTGCAGGTAGATGGTTGCGCAGCTATGGCATGCAAAGTGGGAGAAGTGGTGAGCCGGGATGATGAGGGCGAACTGTGGCACAGGAGATTGGGCCACCTTCACCATGGAGCTTTGAAGATCCTGCAGCAGATTTCTACTGGGCTTCCTAAGGGCACTCTTGCGCAGTCAGATCAGTGCAGGGGGTGTACTTTAGGGAAGTATGTGAAAGCCACCTTTCACGAGAAGGATAGTCGCGCCACGACGATCCTTGAGAGAGTTCACACAGACGTGTGTGGTCCTTTCTCTGTTGCTTCGACAGCAAAGCACAGGTATTATGTGATCTTTGGTGATGATTTCTCTCGAAAGTGCTGGATCTTCTTCATGTCGAAGAAGAGCGATACATTCGCGAAGTTCTGTGAGTTTAAAGCACTGGTCGAGAAGGAGTCGGGAAAGAAGGTGATTGCTCTAAGGAGTGATAACGGTGGTGAATTCATCTCGGCTGAATTCAAGGAGTTCTGCAGCGCAGAAGGGATTAGGAGAGAGCTCATCGCACCCCATAACCCACAGCAGAACGGGGTGGCTGAGCGGAAGAACAGAACGATCGTGGGTGCTGCACGGGCGATGTTGCATGATCGGGGCCTACCCCTTCACTTGTGGGCTGAGGCATGCAATACAGCAGTGTATGTGCAGAACCGTTGTCCTCACAAGGTTCTTGGCATGAGTACACCAGAGGAGGCTTATTCTGGCAAGAGGCCTGATATTTCCCATTTGCGGGTTTTCGGATCTCCTGTCTACATGCATGTGACGAAGGATGCAAGAAGGAAGCTGGATCCAACTGCTGAAGTTGGAATATTTGTGGGGTACACTGATACACCTCACAACTATCGGGTGTATGTACCAGACAGTCGCAAGACTGTTGTGCGACGGGATATAAAATTTCAGGAGGAGAAAGCCATGCAGTGTTCGCTTGAGAGGGAGCTACACTTGCATGCAGATGAGGAGCTGTTAGTTCCTAAGGAGGAGCTTCCGGATGTGGATCAGCCACAAGAGGAGGTTCGGGAGGTGGAAGAAACCACCCAGGCAGCGCCAACCATCAGAGGGCGCATGCGCACTACAGAAGCTGAGCGACTGGCTCGGGATGCAGAGAAGGTTGTAGGACCACCTACAGCACAGCGCAGACAGAGACAGTCACCGGATCGGTACACTGGATACATGGCTCTTGTGAGTCAATGTGTTGTGGCGGAGCCATCCTCTTTT